>PVLC010025138.1:0-15116 GCA_004027655.1 Graphiurus murinus
GGGGAGGGAGGGGGAGGGAATGGGGAGGGAATCGGGGAAGGGGTCAAATGAGAATTGTGTGCAAATATGTTGTTAACAATTTGTACTTAACAAAGATGTATGCTATATTGCACGAGTTATTACAATAAAAAACTAAAAAAAATAAAATAAAATTTATTGTAAAAAAAAAAAAAAGACACGGCAGCAGTGATGGCAAATCCTGTCCCTCACAGTCACAACCACTGCTTCCCAGAGGCTCACATTATCCAGTGTAGAGTGGCAGTCTCCAACACGTGTTCACAAAAGGAACTGCTGATCTCTACCTTTATGTAAAGTAAAATATCCTATGTGTGAGCGTGCATGTATGTGTATGTGTAATAGAGGATTGTTGAACCCAGGGCACTCTATAACCGAGCATCCCCAGCCTCATTTCATTTCATTTTATTTTTTGAAAAAGGGTCTAAGTTACCATACTCTGGCCTCGAACCTGCAATCCTCCCATCTCAGCCTCCCAATACTGGGATTATAAGCATGCACCACCATGCCTGGCTTAAATGTTTCTTATTAGTGTGTTTCCCTTTATGTCCCATTTTTTATCCTGGATATCAACAAAATGTTGATCAAACCAGTTAAGATATTTAAGATTTTGTAAAGAAATTTTAGTCCATCTGTTACTTATACTCTTACATATTTTAAGTCAGTTAGCTTCTTGACAGTCTTGCAGGTATATAAATTATTTCAGCTTAATTATTCTGTATGATCCCAATATGCCAATCACCATGGGCCATTCTTTAAAACTCTGTGATGACTTCCCAAACTCTCCTATATGTTCTTCAAGGCCATAACTTGTTCTGGGCCCTGTCTACATGGCAGCACAGCTGCGTCCTCAAGTGCTGTCTGTGCTGCCCTCTATGTCGCAGTCTCCCTTGTAGCTGGATAGGGGATGTGTGACCAGTTTGGGCCATTGAACTAGGTATGTACTGACCATTAAGCCTCACAATAAGGTTGGCATTTTGTCTTTTCTGAAATTCTGTATTTGTCTGTTTGGCCTCCTTTCATCTCCAGGTGGGAGATATTAACTGTATTTGCTCATTTTCTGTATTCCTGATGTTCTGGTGTTCAGGAGCCTCGCAGATAAGGAGCAGCAAACCCTGAGAAACAGCAAAGAACTTGGCTGTGAGCATCGTTCCACAGACACACCAAGTGTTTCTGAGCCTGTATTCCTAACCTGCCTATCTCACTCTCACAAGCCAAACCAGTATTTCCCCTGCCCTAAGTCATCCCAGTTACCAGCAACTAGTGATCACCCCTCTAGCCCAAAGCCCACTGGAATCAGTCCAACTGGCCAGTCCTTAACTGTGTGCTCTGCTCTCCCTTTTCAAAGCAACTCCAAGAAAAGCTTGGGTTTAGACTTCGCCCTTGCTCCTGGTTTCTGCCTCCTGCCCAGCACCAGTGCTTTCCCTGAGTGGCATGTGGTGACACCCTCTCGGGCCTGCAAAGATAATAAACTTCTTTGCAACCCTCATTCTTGTTTCCCCCTGTGGCTGCGTGACTTCACCTACCACAGCCGACCTGCACATGCTTAGAATAGTAGGTGGTTATTTTTAACCTTGTTTTAGAGATGATGAAACTGAGGCACGGCGAGTTTAAACAATATGCCCAAGATAACATAATGAGCCAAGATCCTGCGCCAGGCAAGCCAACTCCAGACAGCAATAAAAAAGGGGGCTTTGTCTTCTCCTTGCTCCTCCATCTCCACCCTCCCGCCCCGCCTCTGCTGCACCTGGAACAGCCTGGTTTTACAGTTCTTTTTTGCATTTAATTGACACACCACAAGGCCACTTGGGTATTTTTACAGTGTTCTCAAAAAGCAACAGCCATCAATTTTTGTATTTGGATTGGCAGTCTTCTCTGCTTTACTTTCATTTAGGTTTTGCCCAGGCTTTTTATATATTGCCTTTAGGTTTCTAGCTACCTTTCCTTTGTGTTGGCTTCTTGGACTTTTATTCCCTAGCATTTCAGTATTTTTTTTTTTCTGTAGTCCTGGGGATTGAACCCACGGTCATTCTACCTCTGTACTACACCCCGGTCCATTTTATTTTATCATCTTTATTTTGAAACAGGGTCTCACTAAGTTGCAGAGGGCCTCGCTAAGTTGCTGAGGCTAGTCTCAAATCTGTGATCTTCCTGTCTCAGCCTCTCAAGTACTGGAATTACAGGCATGCACCACACCCGCACTGTCATCTCTCAGTATTCTTACCCAGGTCTGACACAAATCTAGTCTAACTGTTCCTGATGTATACAGGGAAAAGAAGAGGGATTCAGGGAGACTGCCCATGAAGTTTATTCACAAAGACAGGTAAAAGGGCATTTAGGAGGAGGAAAGCTGTTCTTTTTCTCTAAGCTACACCATGTTAAAGTAACCTCTACTTCAAAATATTAGTAATTCTACCAACACCTAAAGCTCCTAGGATTTCTGCTTCACCCCAGTAAGCCAATCTAGCATGACTTGATATATAACCAGCTTTTACAATCCCAAGTTTTGGTAAGGAAGAAACAGGGCAGAGATGATTAGCAGTATATTAGGTTATTTTCCACAAAGTAACAGATCTCGGTATGGGATCAAGGCCTCTGAGCCAACATTGAACCTCCATGGGTATCCCTAAAATTAATTCATTTTCCCAGTGATCCTTTGGAAAATACCAGAGGACTTACATGGAATTCTTATATAAGCATTCAAATGTTTGCCTTAGACCAAGATCAACAGTGGGGGAGGGGGTTTCTGGCTAATTGATGTACAATTGTTTATGGACACCAGTTTTGCCTTTTATGTATTCAAAATTTTAATAAAAATGTATTTGTGATAAATATTTGTCCACCACAAGTAGAAAGATAAGACTGTTAAAGAAATACCACCAATATCCTAGTCTCATGTTTCCTAGAAAGAACTTCTAGAATAAGACTTCCTCCAGTTTCCACATGTATCCTGTGCTTTCAAAAAAAAAGAAAAGAAAAGAAAAAAAAAGGAGAAACAGATGATTGGCAGATTAAAACAAAGGACTTTTCAAGTGTGCCTTAGTTTTTCTGTACTAATTTTTTCAGATCTACAGAGAATAAAGAGGGTCCGTGAGGGCAAGAGAGAACAGTTCAAGCCCTAGTGAAAATATTTTAGGGTCCACAGGGAAGGGTGGACTAAGAGTACCTGTTAGGGGGCTTTGTATTTATACCCACACCACTTCCAGCCTGCAGCCCCAGTCTTTTTGTGCTGGTTGCTCCTTCTCTCATTGTCAGTGACTACCTCCTCCAGGTCCTCAGTTTCACGTGATAAATACACATGGATTGAGGCCCAGAATTCCTTCTTGGAATGCCTTCTCCCACTAAGGTTCAGCAACAGTGACAAAGTGATCCTGAGTTTGTCTTCTTTACATTATTTTGGTAGATCATGCCACAGCTTATGCTTAGGAGAAAATGACCAGAAACAAATTTCACACTGCTAAGGAAATGTCTAAGCTACATACTCAAATCCAGGCTTAACACCTAACCATCTGATCCTGATCTACCTGACTCTGTTGGTTTCCCAACTATTCTAACCTCAGAGAAGATTTATAGGGTAGGAGCAATGATCCTCCACCCCTCAAACTTCAAGGAAGTCCTCTCAAAGGTAATCTAAAAGGCCATAAAATGTTTCTTTTCACACCTACCTGCCCTACTAAAGAAAAAACAAACTTATCAAACCCAAGTTTCCCTCCTTAGCTTCAAAGTTTACTTCCTGATAATAATAGGCTAGAGTTACATGCCTATATGCCTTTTATTCTATCTGAATTTTACTTTTTGTTGTTACTGAGTTGAACCAACAGAAGCTTGGAATTGAAAAATCACTGTACAGACTACTGAGTAAGTATCTTGCCGCAGATGACAAAATTAGTTGTTGACAAGGCTAACACTGTAACAAAAGCCTTCCCCCTCTCAGATGATTTCTCTTTCCATTATAGTAGACTTCCTGGTAATGCTTTTTTGTGAGCTGATGCTGTGTGTATCTTTAAAATGTGTGTGTGTGTGTGTGTGTGTGTGTGTGTGTGTGTGTAAAAGAGATGTCTTGTGACAAAAGTAGGTACACCAAGAACCATAAGCATCAGAAATTGAAGCAAAATTAGAGAAAAGGAATTCCATCGCTCCTTTCATTTTATCGACAAGACAACTGAGGATTGCAGATAGCACAGCTCAGCCACTCTGCTGCTCCTGGGATTTAGCCCATAGCACCTCCCTGTGCACAAATTTCCATCCCAGTCACTGAAAGCCAAACAAGTGTCATTTCTTTCTGATTGACCAATAGGAGAGAAAAGAGTAGATATTTAACCCACTGAATAAAAGGATAAGGAGTGTATTACCATAATTATCATGTAACTCTCTTCAAAGACCATTTTAGTGATTGACTTAGTTTCTTCCTAAAACTCACTCTGTGTGTGTGTGTGTGTGTGTGTGTGTGTGTGTGTGTGTGTGTATGTGTGTGGTGCTGGAGATTGAACCTAGGTGTATTCTACCTCCAGACTACACTCCCAGCCCTTTTTGTTTTTAAACATGGTCTTGCTAGGTCACTAGAAGTCTTGCTAAGTTGCTAATGCTGGTCTCAAACCTGTGATCCTCCTGTCTCTGTCTCCCAAGTATAGGATTACAGACACACACCACCACATCTGGCTACCATATACATTTTTGATGACATGATTTCCCATCCTAGCACACAATGCATTTAGAACACGAATCCCATTTCTTAGGTAGAAACAATTTAGTGATGAATGCTGATGAAAACCTTTAGTCATGCAAAGCTCTACTAAAGTTGATTTAGTAAGAGACAGGGACTGTTTAATGAAGCATGTTTCAATAATAAATAACAACAATAATAATGAGAAATTACTGCCTTTGTGTTACATTGGAAATTTGTCACACATCCCAGAGCATCAAAAATTAAAATAAAAAATATTTAATTGTTAATGTACAAATAAAAAGATAGAAAATGCTTTTAAGGGGTCAAGCTACATTTTGGTTGTAATTTTTGAAAGTAGTCTCACTTCTAAGGCAAATATGTGAACTGAATAAGTGCCACATTTATTATATATTCGTTTAGTATCTCTGTGGAATAATAATGTGAACACTGAGACTCCCACATAGTTATAATGCTTTAGAAAGCATTTACTCCAAAGACTGTGGTTTATTATTTTCACAGAAAATTCCAGGTCGAATGAAGTGCTGATCTACCTAAAAATTGTCATGGTGCATGCATCCCAAGCTTGAGGACTCTGAATGCCATGTCCCCCCAAATTCATATGTTGAAATCCTAAACTACAAGCTGATGGTATTAAGAGAAGCCTTTGGGAGATGGTTAGGTCATGAGTGCAAACCTTTTGTGAATGAGATTAATATTCTTATAAAAGAGACCTCAAAAGCTAGGGGTAGAGCTCAGTGGTACACAGCTTACATAGCAAGTGTGATATCCTGGGCTTAATCCTTAGCACTGCATAAAAACAATAAAAGGGACCTCAGAGAGCTTTCTAGTCCCTTCCACCATGTGATGACACATGAACCTGGAAATGGGCATGAGCAAATGCTAAATCCTTCAGAGCCTTAATCTTGGACTTTCCAGTCTCCAGAACCACAAGAAATAGACTTCTGTTGTTTATAAGCAGCATGATTTAGAGCATTTCATTATATTAGCTCTAATAAATCTAGACAGGCTCCCTCTTTAGAGTGAAAGATGAAAAGAACTCATAATATGCAGTGATACCATTACAGAGAAGCACAGGCCTATACCCAAGGGGTGAATCCTGGATGGGACCAATGATATTCCTCCTCCTTCCTCTCTGAAGTGTGAATCCCCCACAGAAGCCTCAAGCTTCTTATGTAGGAGGGTGGCCTGTTCCTCACTGCTGTGCTCCCAACAACCTGGATGAAGCTGGTCCTCACAGTTGCCCCCTTTTCCCCACCTCTATTCTCCAAATGTTGCTCTCAAAATATAGCCTGGATGGGGAGGACTGTGCCTATTTGTTCTTTGTGCTATCCCTAGCATCTGGCACTGAGGAAGTTCTCAAATATTTACTGAATGAACTACTTATTGAATACATTCTTGACCTATGAAATAAAAGTCAAAGGCCCCTTGGATTTCTATGATGGTTAATTATATCCCAGATCCAGATTTAGACAGAACTAGATATGAATCCTGGCCCTATCACTTATTAAATATGTGACTCTGGCTATGTCACTTAACCTCTTTGTGGTGAAGTTGCACTGTGCCAATTTAGCAAAGCTAGACATGTTTCCAAGAATTCTTCTCCTTGTATGACCCAAACTGGGATTGGTCAAAGATAAATTGACACAAGATTTGGAAGGCAGACTTGCAGCAGTAATCGTTTTATGCTGTGAACTTTGAGCAGTGCACATCACCACTGACCTGCTAGATCATATTTTGGTGCAGGGCAGTAGCCAGGTCTCCAAGTCATCAAGCTCCTATCTCAACATCTCAAATCTGAGCTATGTGCATATATGACTATGCAGTGAAAGGGGCCAGCTTCTCCTGGTCATAGAAGTCTGAGATTAACAGATGCCGATTTCAGTCTGGCCTCATGGTCTCCAGTATGTCTTCCAGGAACCAAGTCTGTCCTTCCTAATCTCCACTTTCTGTCCATCTTCCCTGCCTGACCGCCTTCACTTTTCACAGTTGGCAGCATCAGATGCAGAAGCAGCAGACTTACAGGGACTGTTTAACCTGCTCCCTTAATTGGGTGAAGCCTAACCCTACAATAAGTCCATGATACTTTATCACTCACTGATTCACTTTCTCCAATTTGACATAAATGATACCTTTTCCAAATGTGTTTTATAATCTATAATGTCTTCTAATATCTATAAGGAAATGCCATTATTTCATCAGTTTTGATGATTAGTTAACGTGCCTTACATGTTTGATGCCTGGCACATAGCTTTTCAATAGATAACTTACATGAAAATTTCCTTCATTTTGGTGTGGTGGTGCACGCCTGTAATCTCAGTGCTTGAGAGGCTGAGACAGGAGGCTCTATCACAGATTTGAGGCCAGTTTCAGCAACTTGGTGAGACCTTGGTTCAAAATAAACAGAAAGTACTGGGAGCATAGTTCAGAGGTATAATGACCCTAATTTTAATCACCAGTACAAAAAAATATTTTTAACATGGTATATACACACAATGGAATTTTATTCAGGCATAAAGAACAAAATTAAGTCATTTGCAGAGAAATGGATGGAACTAGCGAATATTGTGCTGAGAGCCTATCTCAGCAATTCAAAGATCATATGTTTTCTCTCATTTGTCAAAGCTAGAGAAAAATAGACAAAAGGGACTTCAGATAATGAGAGAGACCAGTAGAATAGTGGAAGAGAGGGGGAGGGAGGTAGAGAGAGGAAAAATAGGCTTGAGGAAGGGAAGAGTTCAAATAAAGTTACGTTCATATATGAAGGCATCACTAACAATCTCACCAACTTGTATGGGGAGGGAGGAAGGGGGAGCAGGGTGGGATGTGGAGGGAAATAGACCATGTGATGTGTGCAAGTACTAACATATCACTTTTACTCTATGATGTGTAATTACAATGCACAAATAAACGTATGAAATAATTTTAAAAATTTCCTTCATGGAATAAAACAAAAACTCTCTCCTGGGATCAGTCAATTCTGGGCATATATTAGGAACTGCCCATATGTTCATCAATGATTAATAACTTCACCATTTCTACTTTTCTTCAAAAACACATAAAGATTGTCAGTTTATTTATAAACTGTTGACTAATTTTTAAAAAGCCTGGATTTAGTTTTTCTGTGCATATTAGTATGAGGATTCGCTTTGTTTTTTTGTGTGTTTTAAGGTTGTTTTTAAGGGGTACATAGATAAAATTCAGTAATGTCCAAAAAAATATGAACATATATATATATATTCCACATCACAAGTTCTCTAAGAATCATGCCCTACAAAAGTCATCATATAGGATGACTATTTGCAGCATTTAATGCAGAAATATTTAATGCAAAAAAATAATAAAAAGATGCTGTTTTGATAACCACTTTTTTTTTTGGTACTAGGGATTGAATTTAGGGGCATTCTGCCTCTGAGCTATAGCCCCAACCCTATTTTATTTTTATTTTGAAATGGGGTCTAGCTATGTTGATGAGGGTCTCACTACTTGCTGAGGCTGTCCTTGAACCTATGATCCTCCTGGCTCAGCCCCCCAAGTACTGGGAATACAAGCATGTGCCACTACACCTGGCTCCACTTTTTTTTTTTAAATAAAGTTTGCTGTTTTGCTATGTCTTTGTTTCACTTATGACTATAAATTGACAGAAGTCCTTGAGTGCCTTTGGTATTGACCCTGTTCTTTAGTCACTCAAATGTGCTAAGAAGCTGGTACCATTCTATAGGTAGCAATGAAATAAAGTCATGTGCATTTACAAAAAGAACACAAATAGCCTTCCATTGTACTTCGTCACTAACCTTTTTCTTATTTTAAGGGAAGACCATAAAAAGGCTCATTCTCACAAATGCCTAGGGACATAAAAACATTTGAAAGAACTTCAAATCTCACATTATGATGAACATGCACTAAAATCCCATAACAGAATAAGAAAAGGTTTATATTTTGTTTACAACTTCTAACTAAATGTATAATCTATATAGTTCCCTGAATAATGCACAATTGAAACTCCTTTTTAATCTGACTACTCATATAATTTGGGAGATACAAATGGGACAGGGAATAAGAAAAAGGTTTAATTACTCTGACCAGGTGCATGTTTTATACACTACCATTTAATTGTATCTTTCCAATAATTATTCACTAGTTATCTCAACCTGGAAAGATGCTCATCCCTTTGCTTCTCAAAGATTATGTATACATTGAGGGAAACTATGTTATTTAGAAAGTAATAGATAGCACAGTAAGGTTTTATGGGGTATAAATACAGAAACCATTTTTCTTGACTAATATTCCTTCAGAACACAACCCACATCTTACTTTCATAGAATCTAAGGTTTCCAACCCTCTAATTTTAATCTTTTCAATAATGTCATTGGATAATTGGTCCTGGATCTATTTGAACAAATTTGGGGATAAAGTTTTTGAGATAGACTCTTCTATCCATCTTAGAGTAACTGTAATTGATAAATCCTTCTTCAGAAAATTCATATGTGAACATCTTATGGCTGCATGGGAATGAAGGTAAGAGTCTGCTTCCTAAAACCATATTCTTCCCTTTGGAACTATATAAGAAAGATAAAATGCCTAAATATTCTGCTAATTCAAGATAAGCTGCCCTCATCTCCATAAGGCTTACATTGAAGATGGCCATTTCTTCTCAGTGCCCTCACATTAACTTCTTCTCACTCACTGTCTTACCTTTTTGCTGCTATAATAACATACTTGAGACAGGGTTGTTTCCAAGTAATAGAAATTTATTTCATATAGCTTGGAAGGTGGGGGAAGTCCAAGATCAAGGTGCCAGCATTGATGTATGGCCAGGGCCTTCTGGTTGTGTCCTCATGTGGCACAAGAGAAAAATAGAGGTGGCTCCATGTGCTCTTTTATAAGGCTACTCATATTATCCATAAGGGCTTGTCATGACAATTAAGTTTCGACATCTAAATTTTAAGGGGCACATTCAGGCCACAGCATGCTCCCTTTCCCTTTAATACATATCTCCACCATTTGAGAACAGCAGTATTGTTATGAGGTAGGACCACCAAGGGAGATGACTCAGACGCCAAAATATAGCCAAAAGAAAGTCTTTATTAACCAGCCAGGACGACACTGGGCACTGAACCCAAGGGCAGTTCCAAATGGCTGTTCTGCACTTTTATACAGACAAACCATAAGCTCTGGGTGAAAAGTTTAGGCTCTCACAGGAGGGTGGCACAGCAGGGGTGGTAGCCAAGCATAACATTCAGAAGCCACAAAACAATATTGTGCAGGGGCTCAACAAACCACGTCAAGCCCTTCTATTACACACATATCCTGGTTGTGACAAATATGGATCCTTCTATTATATACATCCAGTTGTGACAAGGACGGAAAGTTTCTAACAGACTGTTCCTACAGGTGTGAGTCAAGCAGAAATTACAGAAGCAAAACAAGCAGTTATGTATGACTAGCTCAATCACCTAGGGTAGCAACATGGTGTTACTTATGCTAAGGCCTCAGGTTAGCCCATAACACTATTACTTACTATTGAGACAGCAAAGTTACCTAACCAGTAAAATGAGAATAATATCATTTACCTCAGACTTGAGGATTAAAACCCAGTGACTAGTACATTTACTTTAAAAAATAGTGGTGATTACACACACACAGTACATAAAATATGCAAAGTGTTTTTTAATACAAGCATAATTTTTTTAATGACTCTCATGGACAGCTCATCAGCAAATATACAGAATATGGTCATTAGAGGAAGGACAAAAACACTAAGAAAGTTGACTCAGTAACAATCGACCTTAAAGAGAAAATGAATATCTATGAGTATTAGCTTTTGTAAATGAGTAAACTAATTGGGGAAATATCATATCTATTTGCAAACCCTTTAGGAAAATGACTCTTGTAGGAAGTCAGCACAGTCGATACTATGATCCGTTTGTATCCATGCTTGTGATGCGGAGTGTATGGGGGCTTTCCATTCGAACAATCAGTTCTCCAACTCTACAGACATTAACTGGGACTAATGATTCAATTCTATTCTAGCACCAAGTACCCAGAGTCAGTTGTCAGGCCCCACAAGTTGAGAGCTCAGTCCCACATAACTGCCCCAACTTCAGAAGGCAACTTCAAAGCCTGTGCTATCCTCCTCATCAAAACATAGGCATACTTCTGATCATCCCAGTAGAGATGGAGGGCATCTATGACATGCTCCCTAACTTCACTGATTTGCTCGAATGGCTCACAGAGCTCAGGAAAATAGTTGACTTACCATAACCACTTCATCATAAAGGATACAACTCAGCCAAATAGAATAGATACACAGGACAAGGCATTTGACAAGGCACGCAGTTTCCATGTCCTCTCAAGATGTGACACCCTCCCAGCATGACCACATGTTCACAACCTGGAAGCTCTGCGAAGCTTGTAGCTTAAGGTTTTCATGGAGGTTCCATTCTGTAGGCATGAATAATTAAATCACTTGTGATAAATTCATCTCTCAACAGAAATCAAAAGATGGGGCTACAGATCCCAATGCTATAGCAACAGCTCTCCAGCCCTTATGCTAAAGCTACCAAAGGGCCCACCAAGCCAGTCATACTGGCACACACCTATAATCCCAGTACTTAGGAGGCTGAGACAGGAAGATCACAGGTTTGTAGCCAGCCTCAGCAAGTAGTGGGACTCTCATTCACATAGCAAGACCTTATTTCAAAGTAAAATAGGGCTGGGGGGATAGCTCAAAGGTAGAATATCCCTGGGTTCAATCCCCAGTACCAAAGAAAAGAAAAGGAAAAAAGGCCCATCAAGTCAGATGTGCTGGCACATACCTGTAATCCTAGTACTTGGGAGGCTGAGACAGGAAGATCACAGGTTCATAGCCAGCCTTAGCAACTTAGTGAGGCCCTCAGGAACTTAGTAAAATCCTATTTCTAAATAAAAAATAAAATAGAAATGGGGGTGTAACTCGGAGGTAGAATATCCCTGGCTTTAATCCCCCATACCAAAAAAACAAACAAAAAAACCCCCTCCTTCCGAGAGTCACCTGGTCAGCAGGGCTCATCACAAACAGCAACAGATGTTACTCTCACCCCTGTAACTCAGGAAATTCCAGGCACTTTAGAAGCTTTTATGCCAAAAACCTGGGATGAAACAAGCATATGTATTTATAGTAAGTCACAACAAAATTTGAATCATTCTGTGGTATTATCTAATCTTCTTTGACAAAGTGAAAGATCAAGTGAAATTGGCCATAATCATGCCTTTAATTCTGATCAAAAAGCATATTTGCCCACAAAATCAGCAGGTAAAATGTGCCTATCATACAACAATCAGGAGGGCATAAACTTGATTGAAAGCTGTGCTCACTGTGCGACTGACTCTTCCTTAACTGGGGGACATGCAACCAGTTCCAGAGGTTCCAGCCATGTGGAAGTTGGGACTGGCCCCAGTGAAGTCACCTGATTTATTCCCTTGAGACTTGTATATACATTTTGTGAACCATATCTGAGTGCACGCTCTCTTTGGACACACACATATCTTATGCAAAAGAATGAGGAAAGTGGAAAAAGACACATCTTACCTATACACAGAGGTTTCAGGTTAAAAATAGATGGTACTTTTCCAAATTGGAAGGCTTTTTCCCCCCAGTCATCAGGTCTGAAGGATGCATTTTTAAAGGGCACAAAAACACTCTGGAGGGTATTTTAGCGAATTTTACCCACAGTGGTATTAACAAGTAAATCAAGAGTGAAGATTTCAATTCCTAAAACTAAAGCAACATTCTTATCTCCTAAGGATTTACTTTGTAAATCTCTCTTTACAAACAGATCTATTTGTTACTAAGAGGGCAAGTTATGTCTGTGCATCTGAAGCAGTTTTCCATAGTGCTGGTTTGTGCGTATGTGGTGGTGGTAGAGTGTGTGGGGGTTGGGAGAGGTTACAAAGCTGCATCAGCAAATCTCTTTATCTTATAGAAGGGAGTTTGTACAAGAGAAAAGCAAATACTCATTATTGTTAAATATACAAGGAAAATGCCCACCAAAACAAACTTAGCAAAATATTTATCACTGATACTAGGAATATTCACCCAATCTGTCTCATGTCACCTGCATTCTGTATAGAAACAAAAAAACAAAAAAACTCCACTGCTCCTATAAGATAAAATAAATGAAAAGACAGTCTTAGATTCAAAATAAGATGTTTTCATTAGTCAAATAAGACATGTTGAAGAGATGAGTAACATGTCAACTGCAAAGCGTATATAAACATAAAGTATCTTTACTAATCATTTGAGCTGTCCAAAATGCAAATTTCTTCCCGCTCAGTAGTGTATTGCCATCACTAGATGAGTTCAAGTAGTTCCTAAGGAATATGGCAGAGAAAATGCCTACAAAAAATATTTTGACAAAAGAATGGAGAGATCCTTCCCAAACTGAAAAGACAATCATATGAGAACCTAAATTATTACTTTACACCCACTATTTTTCCCCAGATTATGGATACATGTGTATGATTTGCTCTATCTATATGATTAAACTTTTTTAAATCCATTTCTGATAAGAACCTAAAATAAATTTTATGTTCATTAAACACTTGTAAAATCATTCATAAGTGGAAAAAAACTGAAGAACTTTTACTTAATTCCATGAAGTATTAAAAAGGTACATATGCTTTATAGAGAGGGAGGCCAATTCTTATTTGGTCTATGACCTTGCACAGGATGCTTTACCTCTCTGTCTCAGTTTCATCATCTGCAAAACAAGAATTGTTATCCCATGGATTTGTTGGAAGGATAGCATGGACCAATATGCCAAACTCCTAGTTCTCAGTAGCTGCCCAATAAATGGTATCCATTGCTATTGCTGCTGTCCTTCTTAAAAGAAATTAAAATAAAGATCTTATAATGTTAACTTGTTTTTATATTGGGGAGGAACTGAACACTTTGAATAGAGAAAAATTATAATCCTAGACTTGAGACAAAATTTTTTATCACAAAGTTTTTTAGCTGACAATCATATATTTATCGTGTACAGCAGGAAGCTTTGAAATATGTATATATTGTAGAATGGCCACATTGAGTCAATCAAGACATCCAACCCCTCACACACTCAGCATCTTTGATGTGGAGAACACTTTAAATTCCCTTTCCTAGCGATTATTGGGAAGATTAGAGTTAACATAATGAACAATAAAATTTCTAAACCTACTTTTCCTGTCTCACTATAATTTTGTATCCCTTGGCCAACATCTCCCATCACCACTCACTCCCAATCCACCCACCCACTACCATTTTACCCACTACTTCCATGAATCCAACATTTTTAGATTCCACATATAAATGCCAACACACAGTATTTGTCTTTCTCTGCCTGGCTTGTATTACTTAACATGAGGTCCTCTGGGTTTATCCATGTTGTTAAAAATGGCAAGATTTCCCTCTTTTTTAAAGCTGAATTACTACATTTTATCAATTCACCTACTGATGGATATTTAAGTTGATTCAGCATCTTAGCTCTGGAATTGTGGATATCGCTGGGATTGCTAGATCATGTGACAGTTCTATTTTTATTTTTTTGAGGAACCTCTTTACTATTTCTCTTAATGACTGTACTAATTTACGATACCAGAAATGTTATGTAAACACTACCTTTTCTCCATATCTTCACCAACACTTGAGATTGACAATACGGGAAATAATTAGCAGTGATAAAACCTCAGAGTATCTAACCTGCCAGTGTATAGCCAGAATGATCACCCTGAGCTTCCTTCAGTTAAATGCTCAGCTTCCTCCAAGAAAGAGACTCTGAAGTTGTAAACTTTTCCCATCACACAATGTGAATATAGTATTTAATCGGAGTGCTTTTTAATTCCCTGGAAAACACCATGCACTTATAAGGTATATCAGCATTGTCTAGAAATGGAACAGTAGGATTTATGTTGTGAACCAGAAGAATCCAGCAGAAGGTGGAGCTTCAAATACTAAAACATAAGCATAAAAATCTTGTGTGTGTGTGTGTGTGTGTGTGTGTGTGTGTGTGTGTGTGTGTTACTAGGGATTGAACCCAGGTGCATTCTACCCCTGAGCATGACACCCCTAGTCCTATTTTTATTTTTATTTTTAAACAGGGTCTCACTAAGTTGCAGAAGGCCTTGCTAAGTTGCTGAGGTTGGTGGCAGACTTGAGATCCTCCTGCCTCAGTCTCCCAAGTACTGGGATTACAGACATGTGACACCACACTCAGCTGAAAAATGCCCAGGTATATACAAATCTTTCTGAAGCAGAAGAAACAGCCAAATTTCTTCTGATCTCAGTTTTAAGTGTGCTCTTGGGAATGTTTAGATTTCTTCAGAGCCAATATGTGGATTAATATCAGTCATTAAAGTTCAACATCTCTGCTTTGGTAAATAAGCGGCCCATGACTTCATT
>PVLC010025139.1:0-23901 GCA_004027655.1 Graphiurus murinus
AGGCTAGCCGAGAACCCGAAACCTCCAGTCTCAGCCTCCCAAGTACTGGGATTACAAGCGTGTGCCACCACGCCCGGCTAAGGAGCAAAATTTAACATATAATATGAATATCTTTGTTTTTACACAAGTGCAGTAATAAAATACAACTCCAAGCCGGGCGTGGTGGCGCACGCTTGTAATCCCAGCATTCGGGAGGCTGAGACCGGAGGATCCGGGTTCGCGGCCAGCCTCAGCTACCTGGTGAGGCACCCCGCAACTTAGTGAGACTCGGTTTCAAAATAAAGAATAAAAAAATAGGGCTGGGGGTGTAGCTTGGAGGTAGAATGCCCCTGCGTTCAATCCCCGGTACTGCAAAAAAAAAAAAAAAAAAAAAAAAAAAAAAATACAACTCCAGTACTTCCTTATGGAAGACACGGCCAGGCAGGCCAAGGCGTGGAGGTCCCGTGAAAGTCAGGAGGAGCCCTGCCACAGACAGCCCTTCTCGGGAACATTCTCCCATCTCCCTCTGCCAGGCCCTCCTCCTCACCCAACTCTTGAGAAGGGCCTCCCTAAACTGGAAGAGAAATATGTTGTGTCCTAGGACCAGCATTCACTTGGGAAGAAAGAGACTGAGGTTCTTGGCCCAGCTCCAGGACACCCGGCTGAGTTTCTTTAACTCTTTGAGCCGCCACTTTTCCTCCCCTGTAAGTTAAGAGAGTTGGACTCCACTACAAAGGCCATTCCGCCTCTGCAGTCCTACTTCTTGGATGAGCTGAGTTCTGGTCTCCGTGTTTACCCAGCAGTCAGACAGACCTGGCCCCACCTACCGGTGATAGGACTTGGTAAATTAGGTAATCTCTAAGCCTCGAATTCCACACCTGTGAAGCGGGAGGAACAGCAATGTCTACCCCACAGGCTGTCAAGATAACCAGAGAAGGCGCTTTGTGTAGTGCCTGGCAAACAAAATATTGCTGTTTGCTATTCTGATTCTGATAAGCACTCCTCGAAAAGGATAAAGTATTATTTTTAAATGTTTCACCTAGCTGTGAGTGGTGAGGCATGCCTGTAATCCCAGTATTTGGAGGATTGTGGGCTGGTGGTCAGCCTCAGCAACTTAGTAAGGCCCTCCTCAACTTAGTGAGACCCTGTTCCAAAATAATAATAAAATAAAATAGGACTGGGGGTACAGCTCAGAGGTAGAATGCCTCTGGGTTCAATCCCTAGTATTTCTCTCTCTCTCTCTCTCTCTCTCTCTCTCTCTCTCTCTCTCTCACACACACACACACACACACACACACACAGTGTCTCCTAGTGCCACTATCCCTCATTTTTCCCTTCCAGAGCCCATTCTGGGGCAATCTGTTCTTGGTTCCAGAGCTCTGTCTCCCACTGAAGTTCTATCCCGCACTGAGAATAGGGGTACCCCTAGTTCTCCAGGGGCAGGGATAGGAGGCAGGGGTGAGGAGAGACCGAGGCCCTCCCTGACTCCCCCTTGCCGTCCCCCTCGACCCCACTAATGCCCCATTCCCTCCTTCACAAACACAGGTAAGTTCCAGCCTAAACCCATGGCTTGTGTGAGCACTGTCTTTTCATGCCTCCATTTGTCTGAAACTAAGCTCTTGTGCCAGGAGCCCCGGGGGTCTTGGAAAAACAAACCTCATTTTACCAGACCCCTGTCCTTTTCTGACTGCCCTGGCTCTGCCCCCAATTTCTGTCCCTTAACTCTTCCTCTCAGAAAGACCTCCCCGGGGATATAACTACTTCCCTCCTCTCTCTTTCTGTCTTTCTCTCTTGTGGTACCCATAGCCTTATTTTTTTATTCTGAAACAGGGTCTCACTAAGTTGCGGAGGGCCTCTCTAAGTCGCTGAGGCTGGCCTCCAACCTGTGATCCTCTGTCTCAGCCTCCCAAGTACTGGGATTACAGGTGTGTGCCACCACTCGCCCAGCTCTCCTTCCCTCTCCATCTCTTCCTCCCCTCGGCCCCCAGGATTGAAAAACACCCCACCTTTGCCTCTCTCCCTGGACTTCTAGGGGACCTGGATGGCTGTTGCCATGGAGACCCGCCTGCACCCACGCCCCACCCTTCACTCCAACCCGGCACCCCTGGTAAACTGAGCCTGTCTCCTACCAAAGCACACGGGTGCAAACACACGCACGCACGCACGCACGCACACAATGCAAACCCGACCTCCGCTGTCCCCCTTCCCTTCCTCCAGGGTCCCATTCCCTTGGAGCCCCACAACCCCGCACCCTGGATTCTGCCCCCCTACGGTCCCGCATCATCCCGCCTCCGTAATGATCAGAGGACAACCGGGGCATTCTTAAGCGACCGAGAGGGGGAAGGGACGGAGGCTGACTTACAGCGGGCTGTCTCCCCAGACACTGACAGCCCCCACCCTTCACGTGCCCCCTCCCACTCAGGCCCTAGCTCCCGAGGAGGCTCGGACTCCAATTCCCAGCAAGCCGAGCAGCCCGAAGCCCCGGGCTGGAGCAGCAAGGTACGCTGGGAGACGGAGTCTTGGCGCGTTGCACCTGCCGCAGGAACCAGCGCGGGGAGGAGGGTGGGTGAAGACGGAACGCGGATCCGGGTGCGAGCAGCCTGCAGGGCCGCTCTCCCCCAAAGCAAGCCTTCCCATCCTCTGCGGAAGCGGGGGGGACACAGGCTCGTTTACTGCCCTTCCCCAAGGTCCATCGGAGACAGCGCCCTTCCCCCACCCTCCTCCCTCCCTCCCCCGCGCACTGGGCTCTGCGGCTCCAGCTCAGACATCCAACCAGGAGTTGTTCCAGGCCGGGCCCGACCAACGTGACCTGGCCGGGGAAAGGGGTGAGCGAGGGTGGGGCTGGAGCCAGAGCCCTGGCAAGAAGTGATTGTCCACGTGTGTGGGCGCAAAATAATCATCTGCAAGCAGTCGGCAAACGCGAGCAGGGACAGCGACCTCTCAGGGCAGGGGCGCCAAGGGCACCTCGTCTCCAGGTCCTCGCCTCCCTCTCCCGGCCCGCCCTCGCCCCCGCGGGGTCACTCACCACCTTCCAACGATCTTTGACCACGTAGTTGGCCGGCAGGATGTCGGCCTGCTCCCCTCCCCCACTCATGTTGGTTTCGTCCTTAAGAGCAGCCGCTAGGCACTGCATCCGCCAGCCGGAGGGAGGGGTGTCCGCAGGGCCTGCCCTGAGGGGGCCATCTACCTGGGGGATGGGGAGGGGCCGTGAGCCAGCAGCCGATGGCTGCGGACCCAGCACCGGGCACATACGGAGGGGCGCGCGTCCCTCCTGGGCCTCCTGGGCAGACGCTCCAGGGGGGACAGGGGGGACGCACCCTCAGGGATGGAGATGGCTGGGAAATAAAACTACAAACTGGAGATGTGAAAACCGGCAGGAGAGCACACATGTTGATGGAAAATGGAGAGGACCACAGCGTGTTTGCAGGCTGCGGGGAAACATTTACCAAGGAGACATATGCTAACTAATGTGGGAAAGGCTGGCTAGCCGCGGGGGCAAACTGGACTAGGACCCAAGCTTCCACTGAGGACAAGCTGGGCCAAGAAGGACCAGACTGAGGGACTCCATCACGGTACTCGGCACACACACTCTTTGGGCCACAAAATGCCCAAAGAGCTGTCAAGCAGAGGCTAAGGAAAAAGACCTGCTGACCCAGGGTGACCGACCCCTGGGAGACCCACAGTAGAGTGGCCGGCTAACTGACCACGGAGGTGTGGTCATCAAGAAAGCAAGGAGCAGCAGGTCTTGGGGGGCACAGAGAGAACGCTTCTGACCACCTATTTCAGGGTCTGCACAGGAACCAACCAGAAGGAACACAGGACGCATTAGGGTGAACAGAAGATGAGTATTGGGGAGCGTGCCCCAACTGTGCAGGGAGGGAAGCCAGGCACGTGCATACAGGACATGTGTGGGTGTGTATGTGCACGTGTGTCTCTGCATGTACCTCTGTGTGTGTCTTTGTGTGTGTGCATCTGTTCATGTGTCTGTGTGTCAGCAAGTCTGGGTCTCTGTGTGCTTGTATGTGGCTGTGTGTGTGCGCGCGCGCAAGGGGGCAGAAGAGATGGCCTTCTGAGATCTCTGCCAACAAAGCACAGGATTTGGAACTATGATTGTATGCCTTTCCTTTTCCCCCTACACTTTGTACATGCATGCGACTCTGTCTCATAAAGACCCTGCAGAGTCACACAGAAGAGAAAGAAGGAAGTTAGCCCTTGGGTTGGGTCTTAGGGACGGGAGGGAGGCAGAAGAGGAGGTAAGTGGCTAAGGTATCCACAGATGGAGTGGCAACTGCACTAACCTGACCTTCCTGGGAATGGGATGGTCTCCAGGGTTCCTATGTCTGTGTCTCCTAATAAGGGGAGGGTAGGATGTGAAGGGGTGAAGACATCCTTCCACAGGCCGTGGTGTCCCATGGGGACCTGTGAGAAGCTTCATAGGGAGGGACACTCGATCTTTCTCCCTTCCTTGAAATGACTCAACCCAGCTGTTTCCTCCAATCCACACAACTTGAGAGGATCAGGACTCTTCCCTCCCACCAGAGTGGAATGTGGGGCATCAGGAATTTGGAGGACAGTGAAGGCAATAGCAGGATGAGGGGAGAGAGGCAGGGGTGGGGCTTCTGGAATAAAGGTGGAGAAGACAGGTTGAGGACGAGGCTGAAGAAGCCACTGAACTGGTGGGGAGGGGGCATTAGGAAATTGAACTTGGAGCTGGGCGTGGTGGTGCACGCTTGTGATCCCAGTACTTGGGAGGCTGAGACAGGAGGATCGCAGGTTCACGGCCCAGCCTCAGCTACTTAGTGAGGCCCTCCACAACTTAGTGAGACCCTGTTTCAAAATAAAGAATAAAAAATAGGGCTGGGAGTGTAGCTTGGAGATAGAATGTCCCGGGTTCGATCCCCAGTACCGCAAAAAAGAAATTGAACTTGGGCTGGGGGTGCAGCTCAGCGGTCAAAAGCATGCTTGAGGCCCTGAGTTCAATTCCCAGCATCACCAGAAAATAAATAAAAAGAAAAAGAAGTTGAAGGCTGGGGGGTGTAACTCGGTGGTAGAGTGCTTACCTAAGTGGAAATGAGGCCGTGGGTTCGATCCCAGCATCCCCCCACACAAAATAATAATAATAATAATAATAATAATAATAATAATAATAATAATTTAAAAATGAAGTTGAACCAGTTTGACCTCTGGTAAGCAGTCCAGTCCTGTGACAGTGGACTCTGTAGGTGGATGAGGGAAATTTGGGTCCTGCTCCCGTTTCATAGATGGGCAAACTTAAAAGGAACAGGTGAGCTAGGAAACAGGAGGCCTGCCCTCCCTATCCACCACCCTTCCCGCTGCCTGCCTCAGAGGACTACACTCAGCTCAGACTAGGTTGGAAAACGAGGCATGAGAAACTATGCCACGCTGCCCCCTTCCTGCCCCCTCTGGCCTCTGGGTGGGTGAGGCAGGGGTGGAGTAAGAAAGAGAGTTTGGCGAGGGCTGTGTGCATGTGTGCCTGTCTCTCAGAGGATGTTTATGTATGAGTGTGGGGCCAGTGATGTCTGTGTGTGTGTGTGTGTGTGTGTGTGTGTGTGTGTGTGCACTCCAAGTGCTTGGGGGTGCATATCATGGCATGGGACTAGGCATACTGATGTGTAAGTATGCAAGCTGTGGACCAGGTGTGTGGGAACCTGGAAGCCCAGGTAAGGAGAGGAAAAGCCCACGGTGAAGAGAAGTAGGTAAGGGAGGAGCAGGGTCCGGGGAAGCGGAGGAATGAGGGACAGGCCCGGACAGGCGGCTGGGAAAGAGAGACAGGTGAGAGATGGTGGTGGCAGGTGGGGAAGCTGGGGCCAGGACCGCAGGAGGGTTTCGGGCACAGCTGGAGGTGGCAGCAGGTGAAGGAGGCTTGGAGGGACGGAGGAGGAGGGGGAGAGGGTCTGGAGACAGCCGATGGCTGGTGAGAGGTGCGCACAGCCGCAGGGCCGGGCCGAGGCCGGGCTGGAGAGGGTGGGTCTGCGTGCGGGGGCAGGGACGGCTCCAGGCCTCGGGCTGCGGCCCAGGCGTGTAGGCCGGCGTCCCGGCTCGGGCGGCGGCGGGGAGGCGAGCCGGGCCGGCCGGCCGGGAGGTGCGGGCCCGAGGCCGAGGCCCGAGCAGGAGCCCCGCGGCGATCCCCGCCCCGCCCCGCCCCGCCTCACCTGCTCTGTGACCGCTGCGGCTGCGGCTGCGGCGGCGGCGGCTCGGGGCGGCGCATCCCCCGGGGCCGGGGCGGGGCGGGGGCGGGGGCGGCTCAGTGCGGCGCGGGGCGGCCGGCTCCCTCCGGCGGCGGCGGCGGCCTCCCGACCCGGACCATCCCGGCCCGGCCCGGCCCGGCCCGGATCCTCCTCGGGCGGCGGCGGCGGCGGCGGCAGAGCGGGGAGCTGCCCACAATGCACTGCGCCGCCAGCATCAGCACCAGCCCTGACATCACCGCCCGCCGCCCTGGCCCTTACATCACCGTCCTTTCTCTGACATCACGTTCCACCCGGCTCCTCGCTCCGCTCTTCTCGGGTGGTCCCGATGCAGCAGGCCTTGCTTCGGGTCTCCCTTGCCCCGGACTCCACACCTCCGCAGGGCTCCGTCACTCCTTACCTGCACCCATAAATCTCACCTTTCTCCAACGCCTTTTACCTTCCCCACTTCCAGAATGGCCCTGTCGCTCTTTGCCGGATCCCATCAACTCCCCTAAGTTCCTTCCTCCATCCTCCAGATGCGTGTATTACTTTTCTCTAAATCCATTTCTCCTCATCAGTACCTACCCCCCCTGCCCCGTACACCCCCAACACCCCCCTCTCCTAACCTTTCCGCACTCGAACTCACCTGTAATTCCCATCGCACCACATATGTGCCTTACCTCCTGGCTTAATGTCTTCTTTTGGCCCTCTCTCCCATCTGTTGACAAGCTCTGCGATTGTTTCTAACTGTTTACCCAATAAGATGCACACTCTTTGAATCCAAAGGCAGTCTGCCTCTGAGCTCCCAGCTTCCCCCCCTCTTTTTTTTTTTTTTTTTTTTTTTTTTGCGGTACTGGGGATTGAAGTCAGGGGCGTTCTACCTCCGAGCTATACCCCCAGCCCTATTTTTTATTCTTTATTTTGAAACCGAGTCTCACTAAGTTGCGGAGTACCTCACTAGGTAGCTGAGGCTGGCCGCGAACCCAGATCCTCCGTCTCAGCCTCCAGAATGCTGGGATCACAAGCGTGCGCCACCACGCCCGGCTTTTTTTTTTTTTTTTTTTTTGGAAACAAGGTCTAAGTTTCTGAGGCTGGCCACGAACATGTCATCCTCCTGTCTCAGCCTCCCAAGTACTAGGATTACAGGCCTGAGCCACCGCACCCAGCTAGATGCACCCTCTTTACTGTGGCATTAAAAACTCTTCACAACACTCGCCCGTAAGTCTATTATTCTCTGACAGATGGGATTACTCAATGTTCTCTGAATATACTCTGCACTCTGTCTTGTTCAATTCCTTCTTCCTTCTATTGTTTTTGCCTTCGACGAATGTATGCTGGGTGTCTTCAATAATAACAATAATAGGAGTGGCTATTTCATCTGTCAGACACTGATAAACTTTACACATATTAACTCATTTTATCCTTATAACTACAAAAGAGTACTACCTCTTTTGTAGACAAGAAACTAAGATACAGAGAGTAATTTTCATTAGATTACCCAGCTAGCAGGCAGTAGAGCTGAGATTCAAGCCCCTGGCTCCCCAGGCTGTGTGCCTGTCCTCTATGCTAGAAGGAAACATTACTGAGTCTGCAAGAAGAGTCAGGGGAGCCAGGTGTGGTGGCGAAGACAGGAGGCTGAGACAGGAGGATCACAGGTTCGCGGCCAGCCTCAGCTACTTAGTGAGGCCCTCTGCAACTTAGTAAGACCTTGTTTCAAAAATAAAGAATAAGAAATAGGGCGAGGGGTGTAGCTACAGGTAGAATGCCCCTGGGTTGAATCCCTAGTACCACAAAAAAAAAAAAAAAAAAAAAAAAAAAAGAAAGAAAAAGAAAAAGGAGAGAGAGAGAAAAGTTAAATCTGGATCTTTAAAAAATCTTCCATATCTCATGTGAGGACTGTGAGTATAGCTGAGTGGTACAGTACCTTCTTAGCATACTCAAAGCCCTGGGTTCAATCCCCAGAACCTCAAAAAAAAAAAATCTCCCATATTTCTACTTAACAAGTTCAATTTTTCTTCTCACTTTTTTTTTCGGAACTAGAGATTAAACCCAGGGGCATTCTACCTCTGAGTTACACCCCCAGATTTAGCTTTTATTCTTTATTTTGAAACAGGGTCTCACTAAATTGCAGAGGACCTCACTAAGTAGCTGAGGCTGGCCACCAACCTGTGATCCTCCGGTCTCAGCCTTCCACATACTGGGATTACAAGTGTGCACCAACACACCCAGCTTCTTCTCACCTTTAAAAATATAGAATAGTGCCGGGCGTGGTGGCGAACACTTGTAATCCCAGCATTCGAGAGGCTGAGACCGGAGGATCCGGGTTCGCGGCCAGCCTCAGCTACCTAGTGAGGCACTTCGCAACTTAGTGAGACCCGGTTTCAAAATAAAGAATAAAAAATAGGGCTGGGGGTGTAGCTCGAAGGTAGAAAGCCCCTGAGTTCAATCCCCAGTACCGCAAAAAAAAATATATATATATATATATTTTTTATATATATATAATAGTTATAAAGCTGGGCATAGTCGCACATGCTTCGAGCCTGTGAGATCCTCAGCTACTTAGTGAGGTTCTCTGCAACTTAGTGAGACCCTGTTTCAAAATAAAAATTAGCTGGGCGTGGTGGCACACGCTTGTAATCCCAGTACTTGGGAGGCTGAGACCAGAGGATCCGGGTTCACAGCCAGCCTCAGCAATTTGTGAGGCTCTCCGCAATTTAGTGAGACCCTGTTTCAAAATAAACAATAAAAAAAATAGGACTGGGAGTGTAGCCTGGAGGTAGAATGTCCCTGGGTTCAATCCCCAGTAGCTCAAAAAATAAATAAATAAATAAAACAGGGCTGGAGGTGTAGCTCAGAGGTAGGGTGTCCTTGGATTAAAAACCCAGCACCAAAAAATAAAACATATAAGCCGGGCGTGGTGGCACGCGCTTGTAATCCCAGTACTTGGGAGACTGAGACAGGAGGATCTTGGTTCGTGGCCAGCCTCAGCTACTTAGTGAGGCCCTCCGCAACTTAGTGAGACCTTGTTTCAAAATAGAGAATAAAAAAATAGGACTGGGGGCATAGCTCAGAGCTAGAATGCCCCTGGGTTCCATCCCCAGTACTGCAATAAATAAATAAAAATATAATAGTTGCATGTTTTAATGTACTTATTGTCCTAATTTTATTATCTTATTAATTTTTTTATCTAGTTTGACTTTTTTTCTTACTGGTCATATTTTCTGCTTTTTTCCATACCTAGTTTGTTTGTTTGTTTGTAATGTGGTACTGGGAATTGAACCCATGAGTGTTCTACCTCCAAGCTACACCCCCCAGCCCTTTAATAGAAGATTAAAAAAAAATAGGGCTCACTAAATTAACACGTGCCTCTGGCCTCAAATCTGTGATTCTCCTGTCTCAGCTTCTCCAGTACGTTCCAGTGCTAACAGGCCTCTGCCACTGCTCCTGGCTCCACACTTAGTTTTTTTTTTCTTTTTCTTTTTCTTTTTTTTTTTTTTTTTTTTTTTTTTTTTTTTTTTTTTTTTTTTTTTTTTTTTTTTTTTTTTTTTGCAGTGATAGAGATGGAACCCAGGGGCATTCTATCTCTGAGCTACACCCCCAGCCCTATTTTAAATTTTTGTTTGGAAACAGGGTCTCACTAAGTTGCAGAGGGCCTCACTAAATAACTGAAGCTGGCTGCGAACCCGGATCCTCCTGTCTCAGTCTCCCAAGTACACACTTAGTAATTTTTTACTGGATGTCAAATATTGTGAATCTTACCTCGTTGCATCTTGAATTTTTTTTTATTCGCTTAATATTCTTTTTTTTTTTTTTTTTTTTTTTTTTTTTTGCGGTACTGGGGATTGAACTCAGGGGCATTCTACCTCCGAGCTACACCCCCAGCCCTATTTTTTTTATTCTTTATTTTGAACCCGAGTCTCACTAAGTTGCGGAGTGCCTCACTAGGTAGCTGAGGCTGGCCGCGAACCCGGATCCTCCGGTCTCAGCCTCCCGAATGCTGGGATTACAAGCATGTGCCACCACGCCCGGCCGCTTAATATTCTTGAACTTTCTCCTGGATTGCAGTTAGTTTGGGAGAGGGTAACTGGGGATGGAACCGAGGGCCTTGTACATGCTAGGCAGGTGCTCTACCACTGAGCTAGATCCTCAGCTCTGAAATTAATTTTAAAGAAGAAAAAAGGGATATTTAACCCTTTCAAGGCTTGTTTTGTTAGTTTGCTTGCTTTTTTGTCATTGTTGTTTTTGTGTGTGGTGCTGGGAATTGAACTCAGAGGCATTCTACCTTTGAAATACACCCCAGCCTAATTTTTTTTCTTATTTGGAAACAGGGTCTCACTAGATTGATGATAGTTTCACTACTTGTTGAGGCTGACCTTGAACCTGTAATCCTTCTGTCTCAGCCTCCCAAGAACTGGGATTACAAGTGTGTATCGCCACACCTGGCCACCTGCTTGCTTATTTTTTGGAATGGGATCTCACTTTGTTCCTCAGGTCTTGAACTTGTGGACTCAAGTGATTCTCTAGCCTCAGCCTCCCAAGGAGCTGGGACTAGGTTAATGCTTCAAGGCTTACTTCTGAAGCTTCGTTAGGTAGAACCAGGGCAGCCCAAGTCCAGAGCTCATTTTCCCCCCATGATGGAGGCAAAACCCTTCTGTGTAATTTCCAGGTAGGCTACTGGAAGCAGGCGCTCAGTCCATCCCCTCGTGAGCTCCAGAAATCGCACGTGCTACTTCCAGATGCTTCTTTCTCGGTGTCAGACAGTTTCTACTGGGGTCTCAGCTGACTCCTCTCGGAACCCCCTGGACATCTTTAGAGCTCTCTCACCTACCCGCTGCTGCAGGCTAGCTGCCTCGCCTGCTGCATTCCCAACTGTCTCTCAGCTCCAGGGCACAGCCAGGCTCAGCCTGGGTCTCTCCACTCTGCAGCCGGAAAAGCCTGCGAGCCATAAGCTGGGGCCAAGAGAAAGGCCGCCTCTTCTGTTTTCAGTCTTTCTTTCGGGGATGACCACCCTGTGCTGCCTAATGTCCAATGTTCAAACATCATTGCTGCATATATTTGATCCAGTGGTTTTAGTCCTTCCAAACATGGGAAGGAAGCCAGGCGTGGTGTTGTACGCTTGTAATCCCAGTACTTGGGAGGCTGAGATAGGAGGATTGCAGGTTCGCGGCCAACCTCAGCTACTTAGTGAGGTATTCTGCAACTTAGTGAGACCTTGTTTCAAAATAAAAATTAGCCAAGCGTGGTGGCACACACTTGTAATCCCAGTACTTGGGAGGCTAAGACAGGAGGATTGCAGGTTCAATACCAGCCTCAGCTACTTAGTGAGCCCCTGTTTCAAAATAAAAAATAAAATGCCAGGCATGGTGGCACACACTTGTAACCCCAGTACTTGGAAGGCTGAGACAGGAGGATCACAGGTTTCATGGCAGCCTCAGCAACTTAGTGAGCCCCTGTTTCAAAACAAAAACAAAATATTTACACTATGAGTCAGGAGGATTGCGGGTTTGAGGCCAGCTTCAGCAACTTAGCAAGGCCCTCAGTAATTTAATGAGATCCTGTTTCCAAATAAAAAATAAAAAGCTGGACATAGTGGTGCAATGCTTGTAATCTCAGTACTTGGGAGGCTGAGACAGGAGGATCACAGGTTCAAGGACAGCCTTAGCAAGTAGTGAGACCCTGTTTCAAAATAAAAATAAAATAGGGCTGGGGGCATAGCTCAGAGGTAGAATGCCCCTGTGTTTAAGCCCCAGTACCATAATAAATAAATAGGTAAATAAGGCCAACTCCCCTGGCTGCCAGAGCCCTGCCTTCAATCTGCCCAACTTTTAATTCACACTCGTCCTCACAACAACTATTGCCTTTACCTGGACAGATCCCGACACTGGACATGCCCAGCAACTTACCTGGACAGTCCTACCTCAAGGTTTCCACGACAGGTCCCACTTCTTTAGACACACCCTCCAATCAGACATAGAAAAGCTTAACCTCAGCCGGGCGTGGTGGTGCACGCTTGTAATCCCAGTACTTGGGAGGCTGAGACCGGAGGCTCTGGGTTCACTGCCAGCCTCAGCTACTTAGTGAGGCTCTCTGGAACTTAGTGAGACCCTGTTTCAAAAATAAGAATAAAAATAGGGCTGGGGGTGTAAATCTGAGGGAAAATGCCTCTGAGTTCAATCCCAGTCCTGCAAAAAAAAAAAAAAAAAAAAAAAAAAAAAAGCTTAACCTTAAACCCAGCACTGTTTTTCAGTATGTGGATGATTACCCAGCAAGATTGCATAACTCATACTGTCTTTATTTCCTAATTGCATTATAACCATCTTCTTTATACAGAGATACAAATGGGATTTATTTTACTCCTGATAATTCTGTTTTGTGTTTTTCCTAGAAAATTATATAACTGTTGTTAGCGTGTAACAGAAGTACAATATCCAAACAGTGTTTTGAGATAATAGCCACCTGCAAGATACCTTAAAACTACTGCTGAAACTGACCTTCTGTATGTTCAATGACTGAGACTAAGAGAACAATCAGGAGATAAAAAGGACTATGGAGAATCACCAATATTTGGCGCTAGTACTCCAAGGTCAAATAGAACCCAGGGCTCCTGCAACTCCAGTGAGTCATCTGACCTCCCCAAACAGGGAGATCATGAATCCCCAGAGACAGGGAGTCACCAGCACATATTCTGCAAAAAGGAGGCTCATCAGAGAGGAAAGACAGAGACCTGACCTGGTAGATGGCACAACTGGTAGAGGCAAAGTCTCACCCACTCCATAAAAATAACCCAAGGAGCCTTGACTGACCTTAACAGCAAAAATTGTTAAAAACAAAAACTTATGTTTGCCCAACATAGGGCTACTGGCTTGGTCTTGGATACTCAGAAGAAAAAACAAACAACAACAAAAAACAGTATAACCAGAGGCAAGTGTGCCTCCGGGGTAACAAAAAGGAGCTATACTAAAGCCATTTATATAGTACTTCTACCTTTAAATTCACAGAACAATAAGATATGGCACCATGCCCAAAACCTCCTTCCAGTTAAGTTCTTATAAGATGCTGTAAAGTTAAACCTGTTGTTCTTGAGATTTTACAGGTCTAGGACCATCAGACACTACAAAAAGTGGAAATTCCTATTTCTGTAAGCTCCTGGAAGATCTGAGCCCTGTCCAAAATCCTATCGACAAAAAACCTGTTTAAGCTCAGTCCCTTATGGCTCCTCCTGATAGCATGGTTCCTGCCTTTTCTAAGTCCTTTCCTCATTTTTCTCCTCATCCTACTCTTTGGGCCATGCATAATCAACCTGATTATGTCACAAATTCAAAAAATCACTAACCGCTCTGTCAACTTCTTCTCTTACAGGCCAAAGGCCAATTCAGCCTCCTCCCAAACACACAGGACCTCTAAGACCCTCAATGCCTTCAACACAGCTCCTAGCCCTAGATCCGCCTCTGCCCCATTGCCAAGCAGAAAGTAGTTCAAACAAATACGGTGGCCCCTTTCCCAATATAAATACTATAAAAACTGGAATGTGGGCACGGGAAGACCTGGCTATGAGGTCTTGCTGGACGAGACCAAGAACAAAGGAGTCCAAGAAAAGGCGAGAAAGAAAGAGAAATGCAGCCAGGCGTGGTGGCACACGCTTGTAATCCCAGCATTGGGGAGGCTGAGATCAGAGGATCTAGGTTTGCAGCCAGCCTCAGCTACCTAGTGAGGCACTCCGCAACTTAGTGAGACCTGGTTTCAAAATAAAGAATAAAATATAGGGCTGGGGGTATAGCTCGAAGGTAGAATGCCCCTGAGTTCAATCCCCAGTACCGCAAAAAAAAAAAAAAAAAAAAGAAAGAAAGAGAAATGCCCCCTGACCACTACCCTGCCCTGAGATGACCTGGCCACTAGCCCACCAACCAGCGGCACACATGACTACTCCTGTACCCCCTTCTCGACCCATAAAAAGCCCTGGTCTGTAAGGAAGGGGGCTTCTGACTCTGGTGGACTCTCTTTCCGGGTCAGTCCCCCCTCCCAGGCTTGACCCCAAATAAACCCTGTTCTACCCCCAAAAAAGCCTGTTCTGATCTGTCAAGCTGCGTTTGTCCCCATAGTCCCTGAAAGATTGAATCCTAGAACCACAAAAAATGATGATGATGATGATGATGATGATGATGATGATGATATAAAAATTCATTCCAACAGAAAGATGAGGTGATGTTTGTAATTTTGTTTGCATTCCCCGGATGCTGATGTTGAGTATCTTTTCATATACCTGTTCACTATTTGTATTTCTGTTTTGGATAAGAAAAGTTGGTTCAAGTCTTTTGCCTGTTTATTAATTGGGTTGTCTAGTTTTTTCACTATTGAGCTGTAGGAGTTCCTTATGTATTTTGGAAGTTAATACCATATCTGATGTATGCTTTGCAAATACTTTTCACATTCCATAAATTGCCTTTTCACTTTGTGGATTGTTTCCTTTGCAGTACAGAGATTTCTTTTTTTTTTTTTTTTTTTTTTTTTTTTTGCGGTACTGGGGATTGAACCCAGGGGCATTCTACCTCCGAGCTATACCCCCAGCCCTATTTTTTATTCTTTATTTTGAAACAGGGTCTCACTAAGTTGCGGAGTGTCTCACTAGGTAGCTGAGGCTGGTCGAGAACCCGGATCCTCTGGTCTCAGTCTCCCGAATGCTGGGATTACAAGTGTGCGCCACCACACCCAGCTCCAGCTTTATTTTTTATTTTGTTTTGTTGTTGTTGTTTGGTTGTTTGTTTGTATTTGCAGTACTGTGGTTTGAACCTCCCCAGTACTACCACCAGGCTACACACCTAGTCCTATTTTTTATTCTTTATTTTGAAACAGGGTCTCACTAAGTTTCGGAGTGCCTCACTAGGTAGCTGAGGCTGGCCTCGAACCCTGATGCTCTGGTCTCAGCCTCCCGAATGCTGGAATTACAAGCATGTACTTAGAAACAGGGTCTCGCTAAGCTGCAGAGGGCCTCACTAAGTTGCCAAGGCTGGCTTTGAAACTGTGATCCTCCTGTCTCAGCCTCCCAGTTACTGGGATTACAAGCGTGCACCATGACTCCTGGCTTATTTATTTTTAATATGCTTTTATTGGTGCATTATAGTCTCACATCATAATGTAAATCATGTTGACAGTGACATACAGCACTTGGTGTCACCCTCCTTCTTCATAATTTCCTTTCCTACAGAATCCTGAGAGTGACACTGGTATTTCCACATATGTACACAAAGCTGATGGTAGTAATTCCTTCAATGATCCTCACTCTTTCCCCTCCTCTTCCCCAGACCACCTCCCCGGCTCCACTGAGGTTTCTCCTCCAGTATCTGGGGTCCCTCTGGTATCCCAGTTACTCCCTAGCTAGCCCATATTAGAGAAAACATATGACCCTTCACTTTCTGTGACTGGCTAATCTCACTTAACATGTTCTCCAGGTCCTTCCATTTTCCTGCAAATGACATAATTTTGTTCTTCTTTGTTGCTGAGTAGAATTCTTTTGTGTGTATTTCCCATGATATTGTAATTCATTCATCTGTTGATGGACACCTGGGTTGGTTCCATAATTTGGCTGTTGTGAATTGTGCTGCTATGAACATGGGTATGCATAGATTACTGTAGTTCTCTGGTTTCAACCTCTTTGGAAAGATACCCAGGAGTGGTATAGCCAGATCATATGGTGGATCCATTCCCAGTTTTCTGAAGAATCTCCACGCTGATCTCCATAGCTCCTGAACTAATTTGCAATCCCACCACAGTGTAGAAGAGTTCCTATATCCCCACATCCTTGCCAACATTTATTGTTTTTTGACTTCTTGATGATTGCCATTCTGGTTGGGGTTAGAGGAATCTCATTGTAGTTTTGATTTGCATCTCTCTAATTGCTCATGATGTTGAACATTTTTTTCATGTATTTATTGGCCGTTGGTATCTCTTCTTTTGTGAATGGTCTATTTAGTTGGCAAAGATCTTCTCCCATTCTGTAGACTTTCTTTTCTTTTTTTTTTTTTTTCGGTACTGGGGGTTGAAATCAGGGGCATTCTACATCCGAGCTACACCCCCAGCCCTATTTTTTATTCTTTATTTTTGAAACAGAGTCTAAGTTGCGGAGTGCCTCACTAGGTAGCTGAGGCTGGCCTTGAACCTGGATCCTCCGGTCTCAGCCTCCCGAATGCTGGGATTACAAGCCTGAGCCACCACGCCCAGCTTGACTTTCTTTCTTTCTTTTTTTGCAATACTGGAGATCGAACCCAGGGGCATTCTACCTCCGAGCTATACCCCCAGCCCTATTTTTTATTCTTTATTTTGAAACAGGGTCTCACTAAGTTGCAGAGTGCCTCACTAGGTAGCTGAGGCTGGCCGAGAATGGGGATCCTCCGGTCTCAGTCTCCCAAATGCTGGGATTACAAGCATGCACCACCACGCCTGGCTCAGGCTTTCTCTTTAGATTCTTTTTTTTTTTTTTTCCTAGAGTGTTCATTTATTGATTGCTGTTAGTACAGCCTATTGAGAATTCACAGCATGCATTGGAGAGGGAAATCAACCACATCTGCACTGAAGTCGTTCCACCAGCCTGCTTGAGTTCACAAGGCAGCTCTGGGGAGGGGGGGGTCAAGCAGCCACCTACAGCCATTCTGATTCCAGTTGCTAAATTCTTTAGGAACTTATTCTTCATTATTTCCGAAGAATCACCAGGAAAGCGGAAAGCTCAGTCTGCCTCTTTGTCTTAATGCTAGAAGGGACACTATGAATCATTTTATTTATTTATTTTGGTACTGGAGATTGAACCCAGAGGCATTCTACCTCCAAGCTACACCCCCAGCCCTATTTTTATTCTTTACTTTGAAACAGGGTCTCACTAAGTTGCAGAGGGCCTCACTAAGCAGCTGAAGCTGGCTGTGAACCCAGATCCTCCTGCCTCAGCCTCCCAAGTACTGGGATTATAAGTGTGAGCCACCATTCCCTGCTTATTTTTTGTTTTTGAAACAAGGTTGCACTAGGTTGTTGAGAGTCTTGCTGAGTAGCTGAGACTGTCCTTGAACCTGCGATCCTCCTGTTTCAGCCTCCCAGGTACTGGGATTATAAAGTGTGTGCCGCCATGCCTGGTTCCTGTGAATCATTTAAATACCAGCCCCCACTCCTAATTATGTTCATTTCAAATTTTACGGCAATTCCATTCTTACAAACTCTTCTGTATCAATTTATATGCCTCAGAATAATAAGTAGCTATGTGGATTTAGAAAAGATTAATAACTGATGCAAAAGTTAGTATTCATTGATTCCAATATGCACTGCTGAGTGATACTCTAATATAAGCAGATTTTTATGACATATTGCCAGTTTACCAAGATGCTTAACTCATTGGTATAATAAAATGATCTAAATTAAATAATTCCAGTGACACTTAAAAAGGACAGAAAGACTAACTTCATGGAATGTTTAGACCATAATTAAAAATTGTGTAATTAAGTATGGTATATTTAGCACAATGATTATAACCTATAAATTGTATAAAATGTTGAATCCATAACTAGTTATATGCCACACATTTCCTCAAACTCTGTAGTGGATACTTTTCTTAAAATGATATCTATGGAGCCGGGCATGGTGGCACACGCTTGTAATCCCAGCATTTGGGAGGCTGAGACCGGAGGATCCGGATTCACAGCCAGCCTCAGCTACCTAGTGAGGCACTCCGCAACTTAGTGAGATCCTGTTTCAAAATAAAGAATAAAAAATAGGGCTGGGGGTATAGCTCGGAGGTAGAATGCCTCTGAGTTCAATCCCCAGTACCGCAAAAAAAAAAAAAAAAATGATATCTATGTCACTTGATGTTCAAGTAATCTGAACTACTTTTTATGGTTGTGAGAATAAAAAAAAAAACAGAAAGAGAAAACAGAAACAATTATGCCAAATAGAACAAACAAGAGAGAATTTTGGTTTTTTTGGTTTTTCTAAAGAGGAGACCTGCTCCTTTTATGAGCTGTATTTTTTTTTTCTCCATGCTTCAGAAGGAATCAGGGCTTGCAGTGCTGGACAAACCGGGGGTACAAGTACACGTCTCTGATGTGATACCCATTCAGAATCCAAGTCAGGAATCACTCCCAGCCCAAGCCGTAACCCCCATGAGGACAGGTACAATATTTTCTCTGATCTGTACACCAGTAATAGGGAGTGGGGTCAATCCCTTCCCTTTTACAACCTGCCAGGATTTCTTCACTGTCCCAGATACGCCTCGAGCCTCCCACAACCTCACCAACATTGGCATCAACGCGTCCACGGATTCAGTAAGGCGAGCATCCTCGGGACGTCGCTGCAATAGAAGGACTTGATCGCCAGGAACTCGGCACAGCAAGATTGGTTGTTAATGGTCTGTCATCAGTCTCTCAGGAGCTTCTGGGATAATCTCCAAATTCATAGAAGTCCCATCTTCTTTCTTTATGTTTTTTTTTTTTTTTTTTTTTTTAGCCACACAAAAGCATCTGAGTCGCTCATCCGTTTAAAAGGCTGGGGGGCTTGAAGTTCGGTTGAGTTCACACACTATACTTGCTATTGGTGATTTCAAGACTCTGCCTACCAACCACATCACACACCAAGTCCTCCAGGCCGTTCAGCAGATCCTCAAAGGTCAAGAAAGAGCGCTGGGCTTCCTCTCGCATGTACTCAGACAGGAGCCTTCTCGTTCTGGGCTGCTCTGCTCTGGACGACACATCTCCCAGGGCCGGATGCAGGCCTCCAGGTACAACTGGGAGGACCGGGTCAAAAACGCTTCCTCCCAAAAGAGTCGAGCTTGAAGAGCGTGGCGCCACCTCTACCTGCGTCTGCGCTGGTGTCGGAGGAGTAACTTCGCCGCGGCCCCTGTGGAGAAGTGGTCACGGAAGCACCTGGGGATCCCGGAGCGCGCTCTCAGGATCTTGGACATATTTTCTCCTCGGGTCATCGTGTGCCTGTGTTGAGCTGGACGCCGACGTCAGACTCCTCGTTGATCAAGTTCTCGGCTCCGCCAGCAGGACCAGGCCACGAGCTCCCAGAAGGCACAGTTCGCTCACGGCCCCTGGAGCCTGCTGGCCCTTTGGGGTAAGCTTCCACACTCCATGTACTGCAACACACTCTCCCTGGACAAGACTACACCATTGTAACACTGACACAATCGCCCATCAGGACACACTGAAGAAAACCTGTACCAGCCCGCAACACACAAACACTCCATTCTTTCCTTGGACCCAGCCACACACCCTCACTTTCTGGCCTCTATATTCTTCTAATGCAGGAATCTTCCCCAATTTGGGCTCCAGCAGACTTGGATCATTGTAATGGTAATCTTCTTCTTTGCTTCTTCCAAGTTCTTTTCTCTTCACAAATTATCTTCTGCCTTTTTTTTTTTTTTTTTTTTTTTTTTTTTTTTTTTTTTTTTTTTTTTTTTTTTTTTTTTTTTTTTTTTTTTGTGGTACTGGGGATTGAATTCAGGGGCGTTCTACCTTCGAGCTATACTCCCAGCCCTATTTATTTATTTTTTATTTTTTTTCGGTACTGGGGATTGAACCCAGGGGCATTCTACCTCCGAGCTATACCCCAAGCCCTATTTTTTATTCTTTATTTTGAAACAGGGTCTCACTAAGTTGTGGAGGGCCTCACTAGGTAGCTGAGGCTGGCCTTGAACCCGGATCCTCCGGTCTCAGCCTCCCAAATGCTGAGATTATAAGCGTGTACCACCACGCCCGGCTTCTGCCTCTTTCTCTTCCTGGGACTCACTCTTCATCTGTTCCTTGTGCCATGTTTTTCTTTCTACCTCCGAGCTACACCCCCAGCCTTATTTTTTATGCTTTATTTTGAAACAGGGTCTCACTAAGTTGTGGAGTGCCTCAAGGTAGCTGAGGCTGGCCTCGAACCCGGATCCTCTGGTCTCAGCCTCCCGAATGCTGGGATTACAAGCGTGCGCCACCACGCCCGGCTGTGCCACGTTTTTCTAATGTTCTTCATCTGCCATTTAGACATGACCTCCCACCTCTCATTTGCTTTTTGTGAGTCGATGTAGATGGTAGGAAATGGTTCTTTTCCTACTGTCATCAAAGCCTGTAGGCCTGTTTTAAACATTTTCTCCATTTAAAACACACACACACACACACACACACACACACACACACACACACACACACACACAGAGCCGGGCGTGGTGGCGCATGCTTGTAATCCCAGCATTTGGGAGGCTGAGATTAGAGGATCCGGGTTCAAGGCCAGCCTCAGCTACTTAGTGAGGCACTCCACAATTTAGTGAGACCCTGTTTCAAAATAAAGAATAAAAAATAGGACTGGGGGTGTAGCTCGAAGATAGAATGCCCCTGAGTTCAATCCCCAGTACCAAAAAAAACCCCCCAAACACACACACACACACACACACACGTATCTTTATGTCATATATATCTTTATGTCAGGACCAATTGTTTTAATTACTATAGTAAAATTCTTTCCTCTTGGTTGTTTTTTTTTTTTTTTTTTTTTGTGTGTGTGTGTGTGTGTGTGTGTGTGTGTGGTGTACCAGGGATTGAACCCAGAGGCATTCTATCTCCAAGCTACACCCCCCCCCCGCCCTATTCTGTTTTTTTCTTTGAAACAGGGAGGGTCTCACTAAGTTGCTGAGGGCCTTTCTAAGTTGGCCTCAAACCTGTCTCAGCCTCCCAAGTACTGGGATTACAGACGTGTGCCACTCCACCAGGCTCCTTCTTTCTTTCTACAGTAGACTTTTCTCTTTCTATAGTAAAATTTTTTCTTTTCTTTTCTGTTTTGCTTTTGTTTGTTTTTTCAGTACTGGTTATCAAACCCAGGGACAATACATCCCTGGCCCTTTCTATTTTTTTAATTTTGAGACAGAGTCTAAGCCATCCAGGCTGGTCTTGAATTTGCCATCCAAGCTTCTGCCTCAGCCTCCTGAGGCACTGGAATTACCCATGTGTGCCACCACGCTTGGCTTGGACTTTTCTGTTTTTTTGCAGTACTGAGGGTTGAACCCAGGGACATTCTACCTCCAAGCTACACCCCCAGACCTTTTTTTTTTTTTTTTTTTTTTTTTTTTTTTTTGCGGTACTGGGGATTGAACTCAGGGGCATTCTACCTCCGAGCTATACCCCAAGCCCTATTTTTTATTCTTTATTTTGAAACCGGGTCTCACTAAGTTGCGGAGTGCCTCACTAGGTAGCTGAGGCTGGCTGCGAACCTGGATCCTCCGGTCTCAGCCTCCCGAATGCTGGGATTACAAGCGTGCGCCACCAAGCCCAGCTTTTTTTTTTTTAATTTTGAAACAGGGCCTCACTAAGTTACGTAGGGCCTCATTAAGTAGCTGAGGCTGTCTTCAAACCCTGATCCTACTATCTCAGCCTCCCAAGTACTGGGATTACAAGCGTGCGTCACCACACCCAGCTGTGTGGGCTTGGACTTTCTTTTTTTTTTTTTTTTTTTTTTGGTACTGGGGATTGAATCCAGAGACATTTTACCTCCAAGCTACACTCCCAGCCCAATTTTATATCTTATTTGGAAACAGGGTCTCACCAGATTGCTAAGAGCCTCGATAAATTGCAGAGGCTGGCTTTGAACCTGCAACCCTCCTGTCCCAGCCTCCCTATTGGGATTACAAGCGTGTGCCACCACACCCAGATCTTGGACTTTTCATTTTAATGGAATCATGCAATATGTAGTCTTTTGCTGTTCTCTGTATAAGTTTGACATTTTCCATCATAAAAACAATTTTTCTTGAATTGAACAACAACTTCCGTTTGTGTAGAACTTTATTTTTTGGATCAGTTTTAGATTCACAGGCAATATTGAGCAGGAGGCGCAGAGAGGTCCCACACACCCTCTCCCCACACATACACAGCCGTCCCACTGTCAACGTCCCCACTGGAGCAGGTACATGTCCACGGACACAGCACTGTCATCCAAAGTCCTCAGCTCACATTAGTGTTGACTCTGGTGTTGCACATTCTAGGTTTTGACAAATTTGTAATGACACATATCTGTCATTATTGTGCCATACAGAGTATTTTCACTGTCCTAAATATTCTGTAAGAGCACTTTCTTTTTTCTCTCTCCCTTCCTCCCTCCCTTCCTTTCTGTTTGTGGTACTGGCAATTTAACCCAGAGATATTAGTTCTACCTCTGAGCTATACCCCTAGTCCCCCCCCCCTTCCTTTTTTTGGTACGGGGGATTGAACTCAGGGCCATTCTACCTCCGAGCTACACTTCCAGTCTACAGTGCTCAAGGTCTCTTTTGCATTTTTGCAGACTCACAGGTGCATAGAAGTCTGTTTCTGCAGAGATGCAGATTCTCATAACATGTGCTGATTATTGATCAAGGGCAAGAGTACTGTTTTGTTTCAAGATGTTTATTCAAACTGTTACAGTAAAGAATTATGTGAATATTTGTTCCTTGAACCTTGGACCTGGAGATGAATATATTCACAGATGCAACATTGTGAGAAAGCATTAACCTTGATGTATACTCTGGTGCTCTAAGAAGTATGTAAGGGCTGAGCTGAATAAACTCGGGGCTGCAGTATTCACTGACAATCCTCCCGAATCTATCTCTTGTCTTTCTCTTTCTTAATCCTCATTTCCCCCTTTCAGGACCGTTCAACTTTGCCAGGTGGGCACTGGCAGGTCCTATTTTCTTATTCTTTATTTTGAAACAGTGTCTCACTAAGTAGCTTAGGCTGTCCCTGAACCCGGATCCTCCTGTCTCAGCCTCCCAAGTACTGGGATTACAAGCGTGTGCCACCACACCGGGCTTCCTTCTTGTTTTTGAAACAGGGTCTCGTAAGTTTGCTGAGATTCTCACTAAACTGCTGAGGCTGGGCTTGAACCTGCAATCCTCCTGTCTCATCCTCCCAAGTACTGGGATCACGGACGTGCACCATCATGCCAAGTGAGCCCTCTTTTGCTAATGTGCTTCTTCATACTTCATCTGACTGCACCGTATTCAAGCCAGCTGAGTAAGGCAGCATAACACCCCCCCATTCTACAGATGAAGAGACTGAGGCTCGGAAGGTTCGAGGGAGCTGTTCAAGGACACAGAACTAGTTGGTACCTGAATCAGGACTCCATGCTGGCCTCCAGTAACCGGTAAGACACTTCCCTCGTGGTGTGTCTCACTGGCTCGTCCAGTGCCCGGTTCCCCCTCCCTCCTGCAGGCCTCTCTGCATTGGGCAGAAGGTCACAACCGCAAGCCATGCTGTCCCTGCACAGAGCTGACCTTGGGCTCTTACTGCCCACCTCGAGAATGTTTCTTTCCCTTCAGCCTGAGGTAGAAAAGGGGTGCCAGGGCACCACAGGTGTGGACCGTAAGGACATGGGGCTGATTGGTTCCTCTGTTTGTAAGACACAGGCAGAGGACAGGCATGGTGGCTCACACCTGAAATCCCAGTACTTGGGAGACTGAGACAGGAGGATTGCAGGTTTGAGGACAGCTTCAGCAAGTACTGAGACTCTCATCAACCTAGCAAGACCTTGTTTCCAAATAAAAATAAAAACATAGAAGCCGGGCGTGGTGGCACACGCTTGTAATCCCAGCATTCGGGAGGCTGAGACCGGAGGATCCGGGTTCGCGGCCAGCCTCAGCTACCTAGTGAGGCACTCCGCAACTTAGTGAGACTCGGTTTCAAAATAAAGAATAAAAAATAGGGCTGGGGGTATAGCTCGGAGGTAGAATGCCCCTGAGTTCAATCCCCGGTACCGC
>PVLC010025140.1:0-23959 GCA_004027655.1 Graphiurus murinus
ATTCCCTAATAGATTTAAAGCAACCTTCAGAAATACCTAAAAAATAACAATAAGAGAAATCACAACTGAATAAGAAGAAACTACAGAAAATTCAATAATAATAAAAGAGATAAATACAGGAGAGGGAGAGCCAAATATGTAGAACATGAAGTATAAAGGTATAATATACTTCATATATATAGTTGAAATTCAAAAAGTGTAGAAGAAAGGCCAAGGCAACTTAGAAGCAAAGAAAATAAGAACAAATCCATACATAGAGATGCAATAGTAAAATTGCTGAAAACCAGGGTCCCAAAGAAATACTTAATAATCAGCCAGAAAAATAAAAGGGGCTACTTTCAAAAGAGTAAATGTAATATTAAATCTGATGTATAGGACTTACAATGGAAGTCAGGAATTATTTCAATGTCATCTCAAGTAAAGGCAAATAACTTCAAATCTACAATTCTTGTAAGCAAAAACAAATAAAAACTCAAAATGAAAAAGGTTTCAAAAATTCTATCCTGAACAAACTTAATCCGCCACTACAAGGTCCACACTATATGAAATTTTAAAATATTTAAATAACACACTTCAAGCAAATAGAAAATTATCCCAGATAGAAGGTCTAAATTCAAAAAAGAATAAAAAGGCAACACTCTGGTAGATATCTTAGAGAATATAAGATATGCTGATGCTATAAAGTTATAATTGTTATATATATGGTGCTTAAAATATAGAAAGAATTACTATTATTGTAAAAGACAGTGAGTGGCCAGATGGAGTTCAAGTATTCTAAGATCGTCATATTGCCCAGGAGGAAGGTAAAAGAATTGACCCTTTTAAGACCATAGTGAAAAAATTTTAATGATTCTGAAATGCACAAACTCAGCTCTATCCAAATCCAAGAGAACAGCTGAGAGGCTAAAAGAACTGAGCAGTGATATAAAAAAGATGTACATGTAGAGTGCATAAAGCTTGTCGATCAAGACAGTGAAGTTAACTGCTTGCTAAAACAAAAACCAGAAATCTTAAAAAAAAAAAAAAAAGATAACAGAATCCAGAATCTTCTCTGTACAATCTACAGCATCTAATATATAACATATAATTTGAATACATACAAACACAAAAATATGAACCATATTAAGAAGCAGTCTAAAGAAACTGATCGTGTTGGAATTAGAAGACAAGAATACTAAATAAATTGTTATAAGTATGTTTGACGAATTAAATAAAAATATGCCTATGATGATTGACAGGTAATTTCAACAAAGAAAACTCTACAAAGGAACAAATGATAATTCACTTCTACAGAAATGAAAACTACAGAATGAGTCTAACAAAAGACTAGAGATAAAATAAGAAAGGGCCAGTGAATTTGAGAAGAGAAAAATAGAAATTATCCGCACTAGGAAATAGAAAAAATATATTGTGCAAAAACAAATAGGGCTTCAGGTGCCTACAGGCAATTATAATGCTGTCTAGAATATATGTGTGTGGAATCCCCAAAGAATAGGAAAAAGAAAATAGAAAAAAGGAACAAATAATGAACAAATGTTGAACAAAAAAAGAACAAATATTAAAAAAACATAATCATATATGTGCAATAAACTCAAATAATCTTAATAGGATAAATTAAAATATAATTATGACTGGGAACACCATAGTCAAACTATTGTAAAGATATGGAAAAGAGAAAATCTTAAGGGAGAGAAAACAACACATCACATGCAGAGGAGGATGAGTATGAGGGACAGATAACTTCTGATCAGAAACAATGGAGCATAGAAAATAATGGAACATCTTTAAAATACTTCAAAGAAAGATGAACCAATTTTCACTGGAAAATAACCCTCAAAAATAAAAAGAAAATGAAAACATTTTCAGATAAGCAGAAATTGAGAGACTTAACAACAGTAGATGTGCACTATAAAGATTACTAAGAGAATATTTTAAGACTAAAGGAAATAAGATACAAATATGAAACCTAATAAAAGCACTGGAAATATTAAATATGCAGACAAATATACTATATTTTATTTTAAAATAATTTTGAAGGATATATGACTATTTAAATTAAAATAATAACATTTTGTATTAGGTATGTATCTATAATATATATCATTATTATAACACATTTTAGATTAACTGGCAGACAAATGAGATAGGGGACTAAAGAATTTCTTAATATATATACAATTATATTCATATTGATATAAGGAATTCACATAACTTCTCACATTCCTAATGTCTGTTGGCTTTCAGTAATTCAGAAAATATACTGTATTCTAGACGATGGTACCACAGGCCCGCAAAATATTTACTGCAAGCTGACATTATAACTAAATATTAAAAATGAGATTATGCTATTGTCTCAGGCTACCTGCTTTAGAGTAATATGAAAAAATGATAAAACAAGTTAATTTCACAAGTATGAGCCAATTGCCATATTTTAGTTGTGGAAATATGAGTTCCACGGTTTTAAGAAATTCAGTATAGAATGTATGACAATAAATAAGACATTTTGCAGGATCATGGGTAGTTTTGGCAGAAAAATATGTAATCTTGGTAGAAAAATGATTTCCATAGTAATTATGTATTCCAGTGACAGCAAAGAACTTTCCTTTTTATGGTGGAAATGATCCAATGTAATCAATCTGCCACTCATGAGTGACTAGTTCCCCTAGTGAATGGTACTATATCAATGGTTCATTGTTCATCTCTGCTGTTGGCAGATTATGCATTCAGCAGCTGCTAGAGCCAAATAAACCTTAGTAGAAAATCATTTGGTGATTTCATACCTAATTTCTAACTAAGCCTAAATGGCTAATTTATGCATAAGCCCATTTATGAAAGCCCCTGGTGACTGAGGAAAATAATTAGCTGATATGCACAGAAGAGATCATCTTGTTCACCTTATTATTAAATACACCTTTTTCAGATATTTGATAAGCACTCACATGGGACAAATATCTTCATGCTCTGTGCTCATTTAGAAAGTTGTTTTTTTCCATATAGCATTTCCCTAGGCCTACTTTTCATTGTTCATTAATCATGATCCTTACAAGTCTCTCATCTCCCAGCCAAACCATTAGGCACTGCTCATGCATCAGCATGAATGTACAAACTGTGACCATCCCTCCTTTAGAGAAAATAAATAGACTGAACACTGGAGAATTTCCTTTCAACACTCTGTCAGGGCCATCCACGAAAGAGATTATTGCCATAATGATCCAATTTAAGATATTTCAGCATAATTTAGGACAATCTATAAATCTTTCCTAAAATTCTTCTTTCTCAGATCACAGAGAGCTATTTAAGTATAGGTACCATTTACTTATAGGTAGAGATATAGGAAAGTAGACAAGCAGCAAGAGGAGCATGTGAAAGTCATCAAGATATTCACCAAGTTTTTCTTCATATGACATCCAATACCATGCACTATGAGATTTATTACAGCTTGACTGAATAACTTATGGCATGTTTTCATTGTCTAAACCAATAGAGGATTGTTGGAGAGCTTTCCTCACATGCAGCAACAGGTTTTGGATTCCAAAGAATGTTTTTTGCATGGCAATAATATATGTTAGTTCACACTACCATGCTGTTTCCCGAAGAACAACTTACAAAAAGTTTAGATTACTAATGACATATGACATCACCATATTGGCAAGATGATAGGATGAAACTTTCTCTAAGAAATTTTTCTTCTGAACAAAACTAAATGAGTTATAATCTTATATTCTGTTTGAACAGTCTGACATCATCGGCATGTCCTTACAGTGCAATTTCTATACCATCCGAAGTTCATTATGACACGTAATTATTCAAACCATGTCCTGATATGGAAATAAGCTAAAATCCAAACACTGTCACTGCATGTGAGGAAAGTCTCTAATGATTCTGAGTCTAGACAATTAAGTCACACCACAAATTACTTAGTGAATTGTTCAGTAAATTATCATAGTCGCCTATGTGAAGTCCCAGTATCACTTCCTTTGCAATGGGCAGAAATAAAATGGTTATGATGAAAATCTTAGCCCTTTCATGTAGGTATAAATTGCTGAAATGTTTCTGATAAATATTTCATTTTAAGAAGGTGAAAGAAGCTCAAAATGATAAAATATGGAATTAAAAGTATGATTCTTTGGTGGTATATTACCTTAGAAGCTACTTCATTTTTATATAAAATTAAATTATTTTTGTGATACCAGTTATGTTATACATACAATGACAAAAATGTCACAATCAAAACAAAAATCTTCAGGTGGTTTATTCAATAAATTTTATCTAAGCACTTTTTATGTTTGTAGCACTAAGGTAGGTACTGAGAGAAATAAGAAAAATACAACTTTTATTTTTAGCATATCCTTATTTCAACAGGCAAATGTAACCCAGAATTTACCAAATTCTAAAAGAAACTGTTTATCTAGACAAATTAGCTATATTTCCAAACTTTTTCACTTTTGTCAACAATGTTCAAATCTCAGTGATTCCTCCCTTCTTCCTGTCCCCCAGCCTTTTTGTGGTAGTGAGGCATTGTAACTCTGAGCAACAGTCCCAGCCCTATTTTATTTTTAGATTGAAATAGGGTCTTGTTAATCTACCATGTGCTGGCCTTGAACCTTAGATCTTCTTGCCTTAGCATTCAAAGTACTGGGATTCTTCCTGCTCATTGATAGTCTATTTTTAATCCATCAGGTTGGTCTATTTCCTCCTCCAAGATTTTTATCCTTTCCTTTCTACTAAAGGTTTCTAAATATCACACTCTGGATAAGACTCTCATTATTGGACTTTTGTCTTCAATTCTCCTTTTGTCTAATTTATCAAATAAATGGTTCTAAGTGACTTATTTCATTATCATATCCTATTGTTTGGGCATCTCTGACTTGCCTGAAAAATTATATCCATAACCTCAGGGCTTGTTCATCACTTCCATACAATCACAAACACTCCCAAGGCTTCTCACTGTTTCTTATTATACTCATTTAACTACAGAGCTTTTACTCATTCTGCTGTCAAGATCTCAAATTCCCTCTTTACCACTATACAACTAACTCCATCTTCTAGACCACAACTCTTGCTTCATTCTTTATCTTTTATAAAGATAAAGACAAGGAGATAAAGATAAATCAGCATGTCTTTCTCTGAACCAGTATCATTTGGATTATCTTTCCATGTCTAGACAACCACTTTATTTATTTATTTTTATCACAGATAAATGTTTAATTCATAATTTAACATTTATTATGACATCTAGAGGTTGAAGTACTGTTGAGCATTTGTCACTCAGAGCAGCAGTGCCATTTCCCTTGTCAAAAAATTACAAGAGCAGGTTTCCCTGTGAACTAGGAATCAGGATTCAGTTATTTTATTTCCCTTACCGGTATCCCATTAACCTACAATTTATTGAAAATAATTTTAGGTTTCCCCTTAAATACACACACACACACACACACACACACACACACACACACACACACACTCAAAACTTTCTGGAATTTTTATTGGAATTACATTAAATCTATAGATCAATTTTGGAGAATTTTTATTCTTACAACATGGAATCTTCCAAAACATTAACTCCGTTTATTGAATTATATTAGTGATATGAGGTCTTATATTTTGGTACATTTATTCCTAGGTGCTTGATGTTTTCTGGGGTTATTAAATTGCATTTTTTATTTTATTTTCATTTTATTTGCTTGTATATAAAATATAGATGACTTATTTCTAGCTTTTATCTAACTTCAGCTGATTCTTTTGTAGATTATATTTTTATTGGTGCATTGTAATCATACATCTTGATGAACTTAAGGATGATAGAGGTACAAAGCACTCACTGAGTCTTCCCCCAGTTCCTGCCCTATTTCCACCCCCACCCCTCCTTCTCCTGCTCAGCATAGTTATTGACTTTCATTAGTTTGTGTATGTATATCATGACCACTGAGGTGTTTCCCTCTTCCTCGTCCCATCTCCTTCAGTTAGGTCATTTTCTTCACTCATCTAAGGTATCTCCTCCTTTGTCCAGAGTCCCTCCTATGTCTCATTTTCTTCTCAGCTTCCACATGTTAGGGAGAACATCTGACTTTTCACTTTTTGTTACTGACTAATTTCACTTAATGTTCTCCAGTTCCATTTACTTCCTTGAAAATGATATAATTTTGTTCTTCTTTATGGCTGTGTAAATTTCCATTGTATACATATCCCATAGTTTTGTAGTCCATTCATCTGTTGATGAACATCTCGGCTGGTTCCATAGTTTGGCAATTGTGAATTGTGCAGATATAAACATAGATATGCATGTATTACTATGATGATTTGGTTTCAATTCTTTTTTGTTGAATTCTTTTTCAACATCTATTGAAATGACCATGTGACTTTTGTCCTTATTTCTGTTTATGTGGTGAATTACATGGATTACATGGATTGTTTTTCGTATGTTGAACCAGACTTGCATCCCGGGGATGAAGCTGACTTAGTTGTGGTGTATAATTTTCTTGATGTGGTTTTGGATGCACTTTGCTAGTATTTTGTTTAGAAGTTTTGTACATAAGTTCATCAATGATACTGGTCTGTAGTTTTATTGAGCTGTCTTTCTTCAGTTTGGGTATTAATGTGATGTTGGCTTCATAGAACATATTCAGGAGAGTACTGTTTCTTTCTATTTCATGGAATAAATTGAGAAATATTTGGATTAGATATTCTATAAAGGCTTCATAACATTTGGCTAGGAAACCGTTTGGTCCTAGGCTTATTCTTTGGTGGTAGGCTCTTTATTGCTGCCTCACAGTCTTTGACTGCTATTGGTTGCTTTAAATTTTCTATATCTTTTTGATTTAATTTAGGAAGGTTATATGTGTCTAGAAATTTGTCAATTTCTTCTAGGTTTTCCATTTTGTTGGAGGATAGTTTTTCAAAGCAATTTCTGATAATCCTCTGGATTTCCACACTGTCTGTGGTAATATCATGTTTTTCATCTCTTATTTTAGTAATTTGGGTTGATTCTCTCTTTTGGTTTGGTAGGCTAGTGGTTTATCTATCTTGTTAAGTTTTTTAAGAAACCAACTTTGGGTTTTGCTGGTTATTTGTATTTTGCTGGTTATTCTGTGTTGATTATAATGATTTCTTATCTACTATTGGTTTTGGGATCAGACTGCTTCCATTTTTCAAGGGCTTTGAGATGTTTCATTAGGTTAATTATTTGGTGGTTTTCTGTTCTTCTTATGCTAGCACTCAGTTCTATGAATTTTCCTTTTAATACTGCCTTCAAAGTGTCCCAGAGATTTTGATATGTTGTGTCTCTATTTTTGTTTGTTTCTAGGAGTTTCTTAATTTCTTTCCTTATTTCTTCTATGACCCATTCCTCATTCAGCAGTGTAGTGGTTCAATCTCCATATTGTTTATGCAGTTACTCTGTGTCTTTTTATAGTTGATTTCTAGTTTCATTCCATTGTGGTCTGAGACAATGCAGGGGATTATGTCATATTCTTTGAATTTGCTAGTGCTTGCTTTGTGGCCCAGGATATGATGCATTTTGGAGAAGGTTATGTGAGCAGCTGAAAAGAATGTGAATTCAACTGTAGTTGGGTAAAATGTTCTGCATGTATCTAGTAGGTCCATTTGGTTTATGGTGTTCCTTAGGTCTGAGGCATCTTTACTAGAAAATTGATCTAGTAGTGTGAGAGGAGTGTTGAAGTCTCCTGATATTATTGTATTGGGATCTATGTGACAATGTCACAAAGAGTTTGTTTTATGAAAGTGGCTGCACCTATGTTTGGGGCATAAATGTTTAATACTATCATTATATCCTCTTGTTGGATTGTTCCTCTTACAAGTAAAAAATGACCTGCTTTGTCTCTTATGATAAGTTTAGGCTTGAAGTCTATTTTGTCTGATATAAGAGTTGCTATCCCTGATTATCTTCAAGTTCCATTAGCGTTAATTATCTTGCTCCAGCCCTTCAGCTTTAGTTTGTGAATATCTTTACTTGTAAGGTGCATTTCTTGAAGACAGTGTATAGCTGGATTATGATTTTAATCCATTTTGCCCCCTTATGTCTTTTGATTGGTGAGTTGAAGCCATTAATATTCAGCATGATTACTGAGAGATGATTTTTAATTTCTAACATCTTGAGTTGACAGGTGTGCATGCATGACTATATCACTTGAATAGCATTATGGTGTATGATTACAATGCACTAAAACATATTTAAAATAAATATAGCTGGGCATGGTGGCACATGCTTGTAATCCCACTACTTGGGAGGCTGAGACTGGAAGATCCGGGTTCATGCCTGTTTTTTTTTTTTTTGTTTTTTGTTTTTTTTTTTCGGTACTGGAGATTGAACTCAGGGCATTCTACCTCTGAGCTATACCCCCAGCAGTATTTTTTATTCTTTATTTTGAAACAGGGTCTCACTAAGTTGCGGAGTGCCTCACTAGGTAGCTGAGGCTGGCTGTGGACCCGGATCCTCCAGTCTCAGCCTCCCAAATGCTGGGATTACAAGTGTGCCCCACCACGCCTGGCTTGGAAGTTGTTTTCTTTCAGAGTTTGGAATATGTCACTTCAGGCCATCCTGGCTTTTATTATTTGGTTTGAGAAGTCTGGAGTGATTCTTACTGGTTGGTCTCTGAATGTCACTTGGTCTTTTACTCTCATTGCATTTAAGATTCTCTCCTTGGCATAGTGAACCTTTTCTCTGATCTTGTCTAACAGGGGTTCTATATGTTCCCTGTACCTATGTGTTGACCTCGTCTTATATGTTTAAAAATTTTTCTGGTATTCCTTTGAAAAGATTTTTGATTCCTTTGGTTTCAGATTCTAGCCCCTCTTCTATGCCTATTATTCTTAGGTTTGCTCTTTTAAAGGTGGTCTAGATCTCTTAAATGTCTAACTCATGCTGTTGAATTGTTTTTTCTAAATTATATATTATGTGTTCATTTTTGGTGGTTATCTTCTAAGAGTGATATTCTGTTTTTCATGTGGTTTGGTCTACTGTTGATGGTTTGTATTGATGTCTTCATTTTATTTATTGCATCCTTCACTTCCTTCAGAGCTTCTTTTTTTATTTCTTTTTGGGGCATCAGATTATTTGTTGATTTGATCTTTCATTTCTTTCAGACTCTCTCTTAACTCTTTTCTTAAGTCCTGTGTCATTCCTGAATTGTCGTTTCTGGCATTCTCTGCAACTCTGTGTTGTTAAGTTCTGGTGTTGTGGGATTGTGGGTACTCATTGTTTGCTTGCTATTATTCTTTCTCATGATTTCACTTTTCTTAAGTTTACATCTTTGTTGCTTTTGATGGCTCTTTTGCTCTGTGGGTTTCCTGTGTCTAATCTCTCTCTCTTTATAGTATCTTATTCTGGTAGTGGATATTTACTTTAAAGTATGTCTTAAAGGTGAATAGCCTCTACTTATGGATGTTCTCAGCTTTCTGTTGAGTACTTATTACCCGTTAATGCTGACTTTGAGGTCTGTGTCCCGTATCTCCCCACTATTGTTCTGTCTGTAGATTGTCAGTACTGGATTTCAGTTACTCCAGATCCTCCATCTGCCCACAGCAATGGTGATGTTAATGGGTTCTAGGTGTTAAAGTTTGGGGTCCTGTCTGTTATCTCCATAATAGGGAGTTGGCCCTGAGATGTGAGCAGAGCAGTTTGTGCCCTGTGCATTTTAAAATTTCAATGTGTGAGGTTCTGGGTGGTTCTTTCTGTCAGCTGTGATTAGTTTGTCCTTAGTGTCATACAGTCATTCCTGTTGGTTCACCTATCTGATCCAACCTCAGCTGAAGGGGTTTAGAGGAGTCAGCTGGAATATACAAGGACAAACTGTATTGTATTCAATGGTGAAGGGCAAATGAAGAGGAAGAAACTAGAGTAAGGAATGTAAGCATAGGATACAGGTGAAAATAGAATCAAGTAGAATAAGAGTTTGAATGTAGTTAGGTAATATAGAGTAAAGGCTAGACATAGTGAAAATAAAGGATAATTCTAATAGTCGAATAGAATATTTAGGTATAATGATATGAAATGGATTTAATACAAGGCTCTGGCAGACAGGTTCACTAGGAGTCTGACAGATGAAATAGAACAATACAAAAAATCTCTCACATGTAATACACAAGAGGAGAGAAAGAGAAAAAGATAAAAAATAAAAAGGAACATTAATAATTTCTTAATCAGAAGTGAGTAAAGTTTCTTTGTTGGAAAAGAGCTGCTTTCCCTTGCAACTTTGGATGTTTCCTTGCCAGTTTTTTTTTTCCCTTGATTTGAGGCTTGCTTAGAAGAGCTGTGAAAGCTGTTCAAAAGCTTTTATTCAATCCTGCCTTGCTGGCTCTCTTTCTCCTACTTTGCTAAGGAGGAAGATTAGGGAGGAGGTTTAGGGAGGGGCTGGCTCTTGCTGGTTGGTGGGAGGAGGCTTTTCTAGACTGGGTGTTGGGAATGCAATCCAGGGCACTTACCCAGCATTCACAAGGGTCCTAGGCTCAATATCCTGCACCACAAAAGAGAAAAGAAAAGGAAAGAGAGAAGGAAGGAGACCAGAAAGTGGAAAAAACTCTACAAGGGGGGAAAAAAAAACCAAAAACCTACAAATACACAAGTATAGAGCTGCATCAAAAACAGTGAAGAGAAAAAAAATATATAAACAACAATAACAAAAAACTCTTGCACTTGATCTCTGCTACCCTCTTGGTTCTGCATGGATACTTAGAGCCATTTAAGGTCCACTTATTGCAGTAGGTTCTCCAGCATGTTTCAAGAGTTCTCACTTGCTCGGTAAACTTTAGCAATAATGTCAGTTTGCAGCTCCAATTATTTGGTCTTCTGCAGTGAGTGATAATCTGGCCCAGTGTCTCTCTCTGCCTGGATAGACACCAAGTGTCACTGGGGCCCATCCCAGTTGCAAGGGTGGGACTTTGTGCTCTCCACAGAGAAGGCTGAGTTGGTCTGTAGCTCTCAGAAATGGTGTATTCCTCAGAGTTTTATGCATCTCTGTGTGTTCCCACCCCCTTTTATGGTCTCTTCTCAGTTACCCCGTGGGAATTCTGTACTCACCTCCCTGGGTTTTGTGCACTCTCCTTTACCACCAGGTGCCCAGTGGAGTAGGGGTTGGGATGGAAGGGGACGTGGATGTAATTGTCCTCTCTCCTGTTGTTTTGGGGCTGAGTGATTCTTTAACTGGTGTTCTCAATGTCTGTGAAGTATGTCTCAAGTTGATGATGATAAGATTTTTCAGGTCTTCCAAGGTCTGTGTTGTGTGCTATTGTTCTTTTGTCTCTGGTTGGTTACTTTTTTTCCCCATTTTTCAGTCTGAATATTTAATGGTGGCCTTGTAGGTATTATTGAATTTCTTTGTCTTTAGCTCCTACCTCTCATGAGGGTAGTCTGGGATGTGGAATGCTGCTTAGTTCAGAGCTCCCCAAGACCAGTTAGAGACCGGCTTGTCTAAGGGTCCTTACTCAGTCGCCATCTTTTCGCCATATAGACAGCCATTTAAACAGAGTACTTACTGCTTACTAAATGTGTAATACCCAGATCCTAAACACTAGCAGTCTACAATCAATAAATAGTTAAATAAAACACCATTTCCCCATCATTTCCTGATAAAGATTTGATTTAGACAACTGTTCACTTTTAGAAAAAGAAAACCTGAATGAATATTAATAATCAGAGTGGGATCAGTATAATTAAAAGCTTCAACTTGTTTATTTTAAAGTCAAGTGTTGATTTCTTGGCATCTCAGATAATCTAATAGCTTATCTTATCTTAAACTTATTTATTTTTCTTTTCTACAATGTTTTCTTCTTTAATTTGTCCTAAACTAAAATGTCAGCCAAATTGAGTTAAAACTAGATGCTCATCCTGAACTATCATCAATGTAATGAATGGTCTATGGTTGACTACAGAGTTCCCATAGTCCATCTCAGATTTCATGAGTACTTGTATTATAATTATCGACATTTTTTCAACACTTGAATATTAGTTAAACTCAAAAAAAGGTATGCAACTCTCTAAGACTGTCTTTGAATGCTTAGCAATTAGAACTCTATCAGTGGGTTGACCATTTGCAAACATAATAATAATAATATTAACAATAGCTAATATTTCTCATGCACTCATTATGTTCCAAGCATTGTTTTAAAGGTTTTTATTAACTCATGGAATGATCACAATTACTTTATGATTTAGATATTGTTATTATCTCATTTTAATAATAAAGATATGGAAGAAGACAGTTGCTGAGTTTTTGCCTAAGGACACACAGCTATTAATGACAAAGTTGGGATTCAAAATTGGCAGCTTAATAACTGATTCAGTAACTTCAATAACTCTAGCAGAACTAAGAATGAATAAACTTTGTTTAGTAACAATCATCACTGGTTCCTAATTTTATTACATTATTACTTATTGTAATCTTTACCTCTTAATATTAATTTTGCCTTTGTCTTATTAGGAAAAAGTTGAAGCCAGAAATTTATCTTTTTATATGGCAAACTGAATTACCCAATTGATTTAAAGGTGTTATCTTTTCATTGGGAGATGAAACTGTATTTAATTTTAAAATTAGGTCAATAAAGGTAGACAGAAAGAAAGAACTGTTTAAGGCTTTTATGTTATCATGGAGAAATAAGCTGATTTCTGAGATTGCATTTCACAGGATGTAAATGAAAATTATCTATCAAAGTTGCTTCATTTTTGTGTGTCTCTTACAAATTAGTTGAGTCTCTGCTCCTCTCCTCCTTGAAAAGGAGCAGTAACTTAAAAATCAATCAACAGTTTCAGTAAATTCCATTCAGATTTATTTCGCTGGTATTCATAAAAAAATTCCAAATGACTTCTATGCTATAATCCGGCAAAGGAATGCATTTTAAACTGAACCTTTTCAATCAATCATACATTCAATTTTGGCTCTATTCTACATTCCTGTAAGGAATTGAATGGAATGTGAGTTATTTAATGTGAGTCACTGGGAAGTTTCATTTTTTGGTTTGGATTCATTTGTCAAAATTCTATTATAAACCATTAACAAGCTTTTTTTAAAAATCATTCCTTTCTACAATGTGTTGCTTGAAGTTTCTTTTTGTATTCTTCCAAAACTAGATCAGAAACTAAACAGGGTAAGGCATGTTCGAGGAATCAAGAAAAACTAGTATTTCTCAGCCTGAATTGTGCTCAATAGAACAAGTGGTCAGTGGTTGACTAGACAGTGCCCATTGTCCATCTCAGAATTCATGAGCACTTGTATTATAACCACCAAGGAAATGGCTTTTTGATATGACCTTTAAATAAAGGTATAAAAATTAAAGTTACTCATACTACTCTTTATTTGGAGTAATATAAACAAAAACTAAAATTTATGAACTCATTTTTGTCCTTATTGCTCTTATCAAAATAATAATACATAGTATTATACTATTCTCTCCCAGCTTCAAATTCACCCATCTATACTATTTTGTTGTAATGGAACTGAGACTCCTTCCTTGTTGACTTATTCCCTATTAGGTTCTGCAAATGGGGGTCACTGAAGGGAGATTAGAAGGCTCCTTGTGTCAGTATCAGGAACATCACTTCTTCACAGGGAGAAAAGTTGTTTCTTCCACTCATAGCTATTGATTTTAGTTTGAAATTTTTCCATCTTTCACAGAATAGATTTTTTTTGGTGCCCCTTAAGATTTGAACACCAGCTTTGCAGATCCCTTCCTCAGAGGCTTTGGGTCTCACCTCCATATGGCCCTTCCTCTGAGCTTCTAAAGCACTAGGACAGGCTGAGAAGGTCTGACTCTCAGCTCTACTGGTCCTTCCCTGAGCCCAGGGCACAGCTAAGCAGTGCTCTAAGTGTACTCTTGAGTGCCAGAGGAGTCATTGTGCAAACTTCCAAGCTGTATAATTCCAATTTCTTCTCTTTTATCCCTCCTGTCTTAGCTGTTGTCTCTGTGTGCCAAAGTTACTACCTTTGTAATAACTCAGAGTTCCCTTTTTTACTTCTCCAATACTTGCTTAATAATTCTTTATGCTGAATGTTTTTTTGTTAAAGTAAGAGAAATTGGTTACAGAAATAACCCAGACTAACAAAAACAAATTTGGAGCCAATATTCACAATCAGGGTAGAAGTTTATTGGTAAAGAAGATAATAAGCCTATTGCTTCATTTATCAATACGGAAAAACAATGACCATGAGCCATTTGAATAATAAATACAACACAAAATATAAAATCCAACATGAACAGATTAACTCTGGAGGAAGTAGTGATTTATTGGGAAACAAGAACTTTCAAAATAATTATACTTTGTACTCTACAAAAATATGGAAAGATATTTCAATGACATAAAAAGCTGTCATGAAAAGGAGAAATGTAAGAAAATAAAGCATTCTTGAGGATGGAAACTGTAGTAAATATGATTTTTAAAAGTAATTAGCACTTAGAATACATCTATTTAAATTTTAGAACTTCATGGAATTTTAGAACACCAACAATTTTTTAAAAAAGACTATCTTAAAACTTCTCAAAGCCTAAAACAAATCATTTGAAAAGTAATAAGAATTGGGCTTTACATTAGCATTCTGAATAGAGAAATGTTTTCAAAGATATAAAGAAAAAACAGGCATAGAATTTTCTAATTATCAAAAAGTTTAATAGATCTCAAAGTAAAAAAAAAAAAGACTTTGGGGTGGTAGGAAGGAGAATGAAGGTGAAGTAGTTAGAGAAAAATGCCAGGTCATGGGATATTTGTGTTTACATTTTCAGATGGTAGAAACTAGAACAGCCCTGCAAAAAAGAAGTTGAAGACACAAGAACAAAAGGTAACAATGAGTTGACTGTGACTTCAGAATGGGGGCATCCTGAATATACTCATAGGAGTGGATCATACACAGAAGAGTGATATCATTTCCCAAAATAGTGAGGAAGCAGAAAGGATGGTGGGGATGACAGTAATTCTTAAGTATGTAGGTTTGGTGGGGAAGGGAAATTCCATCAGATGACTTCCACTAATTCAATCAGATGGCTTTCACCAATTTTAAGAAGTAACAGGGAGGTATAAATGGATTAAAGATTTGAACAAAATGAAGACCACAGAACATGGAAATGATAACTTAGTTGAGAGACCTAGAAGGATTCCCAGGGAGCATAAAGAAGCTAAAAGAATCCCCAGCTTCTTGTTGGAGACCATGAATTTATAGGGTCATTTACCTCCATAGTTTTGAGATTTCTTTCAGCAGCAATAAGCAAAGAAATAGGTGATACAGGATCAAAATCTTACATACATGCACACATGTAAGTATGCATGCACACACACCACAGACACACACACACACACACACACACACACACACAACAAAACTACCTACTAAAATGTGCAATTGCACATGAAATTCAAGACAATTGAAAGGTTTTCAAAATTATCTCTATGGTTCCTGATATTGGAAGTTACCTTAGGGCAACTACCTAAGGAGCAAATTTGCTCATTTCATAAGCAAATTAATTAATAATTAATTTTTTCATAAGACCATTATGAACAAATTAATTAGAAGCTAAAAGTGATTGTGTAAGTGATTGTACAATCATTTGACACAATCAAGAACTGTTCTTTCATCATAAGTGACAATTTTAGCAAGCACACTATTAAAATTTTGATAAAGCACTGTGCTTTGTAAATAGAAAAGTTGCTGAGTCCTGGGCCTCACAGATTAATTGATTTCAGTCATTAGTGCTTTAGATTTTTCAGATTTTTTAACATATGGCAGATATTTTATTAATTTGTTCATTACTTAGCACAGTTGCTTATTCCTTCCTTACACCTGTTTCTTCACTTGGTTTTCAAGATAACCACTTCTGGATTTTCCTCTGTCTGGTTGCTGTCTTACTTTGATTCTGCTTGTCTTCTTATCCTCTAAATTCTAGGATACCCCATACCCCTGTTGTTTCTCACATTGACAATGCTTGGGATATCCAAGACTCTGCACTTTATTTCTCACCCTTATCTCATCAATAAGTACATCCTGTTAAGACTAATTTTCTAATTCATCTACTTCTCACCACCTCCACTGTTACCACCCAAACACAGGGATAGGCTCTTTCCAATTTTCACTGTTACAAACAAAGCTACAGCTCTGACTTCTTAGACAAGGTGGTCCATATATGTTGGTGTTTCTCTGGATTAGCTAATGAGTAGGGTAAATATGTATGCCTAGTTTTATTTAAACAAATGAAGCATGATTGCCTTTCATTAGGTTTTACTTTTTTATATGCCAGTTTACCTATTTGCACATCTTCCAGGGGTGTGTGAAAAAGGAACAATGTTGAAATAATTTCCTTTGTCTTCTAGGATGGGTGAAGACAGCAAAGGGAGAAGGTAGCATGTCAGTCTAGACACACTGGCAGGAGTAGAGGAGGACTCTGATGTTATTGTCAGGTCAAAGACAGTTGTTTTTCAATAAATAAATAGGTTTGAAATATGAAAAATATTGTTTATTGCATTTAGAAATAGAGAAAGGAATTTTTTTACATGATGTTCTAACCAGAAGTATTTCCAGGACCTACTTTAACTTAGGGGCTATTTGGATGTTTTATTTGTGTTTTCAACTGTCAGATGTTGTAGATTAAAAAGTAACCCCAGAAATGATTTGCCTCATCACTTATATTGAATTAGGCAGGCAAGGTTTATGGACAAATTGAGTGCCAAAGTTTTGCATGTATTTCACAGAAAATTTCTAGACCATCATCAGTGAGAGGGAAAAAAAAGAAGTAATTTAATGCTAGAATAAATAGTTTAAGCAAGAAAATAGAGTAATCAAAATCACTATCCTCCTGACTATATGTGTACAGTTCATTTGTTTTAATAATTGTCATACAAAATTAATGTTGCTAACCTCCCTTACCCCTAAGGTGTTTGTGTAGTGTTGTAATGCACTTATTTTGGAAGGTCATTAGGTACAGGAATGTATTGTGAAAAGTTCTGGGTCAGAAGTAAGGATGTACCCATATGGTGGAGGGAAATGTATAGGATGTTTTAGCACACCCTAGACATGTATCTCAGGAAAATACTCATCAGGGAGTGAGTTTCTTTAGAAGTGGAAAAAAAAAGAAATACAAAGCCTCCACTCAGATTTAAAAAGACGCTTTCAGGAATAATGTTCATACACTATCCTGACACTCCGCTTTGGCTTAGACTTTTGGTCTTCTTCAGATGAACCAGTAAGAGCAAACCTGCTGGCCTTTCATACTAGAGAGAAAAGTAAGGCCAGGCCATCATTCTACTTATAAAATATGTTCTTTTCCTCCTCCAAATTTGTTGTGTAGAATGTTCTCAATAGGACTCAACATGAATAGAAGGGGAGAAAATGAGAGATGATATAAAATTTGGTGTTAAAAACATGATTTTCAATCCTCTTTCTTCTCTAACTTTGTGACCTTGGGAGAGTTGCTTGACCTCATTCTGTCATATTTCCATCATTTCTTAAATGGGCTAATAAACCCAAAAGAGCCATTTTAAGACTAAATGACATAGGTAAAGAAGTGGGTGCAGAGTAGGCACTCAATAAATAAACCTTAAGTCTTATAAGAAAAAGAAAATACTGTAATCTTTGAATATTTTTCACATTTTAAAGTGAAAAAAAGTTAACCATTAAACTGTTCGTAGTGGATACTAAAGAAGCAATTCAGTTAACTTAGAAAAGTGAAATTGGCAACACATTCAACAAGACGTGATTCCTATTTTCCTCTTAAAAATGGAATTTTCTTAGTGGTGAGCTAAGGATTACACTGCAATGCTTACAGAAGTCTGAACAGGTTCCTGTCACTCATTGAGATATTTGTTTATTTTCTCAGGGTGGTAGCTGAGAGCCACCATTGATCTTCTGGCCAGTGCTCTTGATGTCTGGCAGGGACGTGGCATTTGTCATGAGCAGGAAGTTCTCTAGGAGTCACCTGGTCCTGTGCCGCAGAGTACCTTGAGGTTGGTGGCTTTAATACTGTACTCTGTGGGAAGTTTAATCTCTGAAAATGGACTTCAAAAGTTAAATATTAGAGTCCTGCATGTGAGAAGAAAGAGGATTTAAAATGTGATACTGTGTAGATCTATGCACGTAAGGTTTGGAAGTTTCCTTGTGTGCAAGGTGTGTAGAAAGTGCCATGTAAGCCGGGTGTGGTGGCGCACGCTTGTAATCCCAGCATTCGGGAGGCTGAGACCAGAGGATCCGGGTTCGCAGTCAGCCTCAGCTACCTAGTGAGGCACACCACAACTTAGTGAGACTCAGTTTCAAAATAAAGAATAAAAAATAGGGCTGGGGGTATAGTTCGGAGGTAGAATGCCCCTGAGTTCAATCCCCGGTACCGCAAAAAAAAAAAAAAAAACGAAAGTGCCATGTAATTCTAAGAAATTACTCAACTTCCCAGATGTAATGATGAGGTGTCAGGCATAGCAGGAATGTGTGCTGCCTTTACATGTGACATGATGTGACCTTTTACTGGAAAATTTCTCATGAAAATCACTGTATCTAGACCTGCCAGAATAACTGGTATTAGACATAACTCTCACACCATAGTTAAGTCCAAAATTGGAGAAATGTTTGTGACAACTGTTTTCAGACAGTGCCTGGTGATATCCTTGAGAGAAGAGCAAAATATGAGGTAGGAATGGGGATATGTCAATAGAAACCTCTAAAACAGAAAAAACAAAGGGAAGATAAAGACTGAAAAATAAACTTATAAAATAAACTGAAAAATATCCAGAACAGAATATCCAAGTGCTACGGGCAACCGTAAAATATGTGACAATCTATAATGGGAATACCAGAAAGGGAAAAAAACACAGAAGTGTTTAAAGCTAGGGTGACTCAGAGATTTCCTAGATTAATGTCAGACTCCAAACTATAGATCCAGAACACTCAGAAGACGCATGCCAAAAAACGTCACCTAACTATATCATACTCAACTGCAGAAAACAAAAGAAAAAAATTAAAAGATGCCAGAGGAGAAAAATCCCACCTTAAATATAGACAGTCAAATATATGAATTACAGCCCATTTGTCCTGTGATAAAGCAGAAGAAAACAACTGAGACAGGAAAGAAATGCCACTAACTGTCACCCTGCCTCCCAGCTGACGATTCTTACCAAATACAGCCCAACCACAAACTCACCAAACAGCAGCTGACACAACTATTGGCATACCTCTTCCCAACTCCTAAACCCCATAAAACTCCCCATCTGGAAGGAGGCAGGCTTCTGACTCTGCTGGTTCTCTCCCTGGTCAGTTGCTCCCTCCCAGACTTTATCCCTCATAAAGCCTGTTCTTTGCTGTGGAGCCATGTCTATTTGCATTTTTCTAACAATACACCCGAGAGAATGGCTTAAATTAAAACAAAGCGATCAAGTCAAATGTCAATAAGGATATATAATCTAGATTCCTTAAATTACTGGAGTCGAACAATTCTTCCTAAATAATTACTTGAAATTAATAAAAATATATATGGCTAAAATTTTTGTCAAAAATATTCATAGTAACTTTATTCCAATATCTGGAAACAATCTAAATATATCTCTTAATCTAAGACTGAGTAAACTATTGTAGTATACTCATGTAACAAAATATTCTTCCACAGTAAAGAAAATGAACTTCTTATACATGAAATATGAAAGAATGCCAAAAATGCACAGTGGCACAGGCCTGCAGTCCCACTACTTGGGAGGCTGAGGCAAGAGGATCACAGGTTTGAGGCCAGCCTAGGCAACTTAATGAGACCCTGTCTCACAATAAATAAATAGAAGAGGAAGGGGAGTATAGCTTAGAGGTAGAATGCCCCCTGGGTTCAATCCCCAGTACCAAAAAAAAAAAAAAAAAAAACCAAACAAACCAAAACAGCAGACACAAAAGAGTTCAAAGTGAATGATTCTCTTTATATGATGCTGGCAAACCAGCAAGACTATAGCCTTTGGTGAAGGATCAGAACAACAGTGACCTCTAGAAGTTGGGGGAATTTGAATGGAAGGGAACATGAGAAAACTGTGTAAGTTGAAGGAAAGGTTACAGACCTTGACTGGGGTGTTAGCTGAACACAGTTGTTAACACTCATTGAATTGGACAAGTAGGAGCTGAGTATTTTACTCTATGTACATATTATCTCAATTAAAATAAAATCATAGAAGATCATGCTCCTTCAAAGTTTTGAGACTATGACAATAGATAAAAGCCTCCTAGTTAATGTTACTCTGAAACCATTGGTCCCAGAGGAATAGTGTTCTAAAATAATGGCGCTTTTCAAGTTATTTCACTGATTTTTCTCAGTCCTGTCACTCCACGAGCAAAGTGATTCTCAATGATTTATAGTTTTCTTTTTTGTGTGTGTGGCACTGGGGATTGAACCCAGTAGCATTCTACCTCTGAGCTACACCCCCAGCCCTAATTTTTAGTCTTTATTTTGAAATAGAGTCGCACTAAGTTGCAGAGGGCCTCACTAAGTAGCTAAGGATGGCTGAGAACCCAGATCCTCTGGTCGAAGTCTCCCAAGTACTGGGATTACAAGTGTGCAGTACCACGCCTGGCTCTGATTCATAGTTTTCTTTTTATTATCACTAGTATTTTCCAGAGATCTAGTTTGGCAGCATCAAGAAGGCCTCTATAATGATAATTGTAACCTCAACTTGTACCAGTGTTCAATATATGCATATTATAAGAACATCTTAAGTCAATCCATACAAATCCAGCTCATTATTTTTATTGGATACAGAGTACACTGTAATTTGGATATTGATGGTTATTCAATTATTGATGGTCGTCAATGATCATTTGATTCGTTGAATGACACTGTTGATGATCACTCAATTTGTTGTGCTTTTCTTTTTCACAGTACAACTAGGTTTGCAATGACCATCATTCTTGTTTTTATGAGTTTATACTTTTGTTTCTAGAATACATATTCCTCATTTATTGCAATGTTTTACTTCCCATATTCTCAGCAATACTTAAGCTTCCATGAAGGATAATAATCTGTTGAATCCCTAGATTCTGGCACAATATATGACATTTAGTAGTTTCACAGTGTGTATTTGCTGAATAAAGTAATAAATGAGTGATTATGTACTTCATATTTTCTGGTGATATTGATTAGCCAGGTAGTCCAGTTCATTTCAATTCAACTCTCTAGTATGAAAAGTCTTTGGGGAAAAGCCTTACACATGTAAAAATAATTACTAAGGGAAGAATAGAAAAGCAATCTGACAAATTAATTTGCACAACAAAAAAGTGGAAGGGTGAAATAGCCATCACAGATTTAGTGGAGAAACCTTGTGAAAAGCTGTTAAACTGAAACAAGCTAAATTTAGGCCTTGTTGGTAGGTAATCTAAGTGAATTCCAATTGCATGAACACCAGGAGGTACTTGTTTCAGCTCAATTGTTTTGAAAGGAAGTTTCAATCCTTGAATAGAAGGGTATCTTGGGCAAACAAGGACATGTTTCTTTTTCACGTATAGCTCAAACAGAAATGCCAAGGAAGAACATAACTCCTGCATGTGCCACCGGGGTGTATCTAGAAGGTTTGCTTGATTCAAGGTACCATCAATGGAAGTTCATCTGTTCTTGTGAATGTATTTGATTTTTTCTGAAACTTTACAGTCTTGAAGGGTGTGTGCATGTGAGCATATGCAAGCCTGCTTCTGCTCTATAAATAACACTACCAAAAGTAGCAGAGGCACTCCATTAATATTTGTTAAATTAAATAGCGAATAAGCCAGAAACAGAGGAGAGGGAAAAGTCATAAATTGTGACACTGAAGTTCCTGAGAAGAGATAAGTCAATAGAAATTCCATGCTCTTCCCTTTACTTTGGTAAACAAACAATTAAAATGACTGAACAGGGACAGCTAGGTTACTGGTAAAGTTTTTTGTTGTGTTTTTGTTTTTGTTCTTTTGTTGTTTTTTGTTTGTTTGTTTGTGTTTGATGGTACTGGGGATGGAAACCAAAGGCATTCTACCTTCAAGCTATTCCCCCAGCCCTATTTTATTCTTTTATTTGGAAACAGGGTCTCACACAGGTAGCAGACGGCCTCACTGAGTTGCTGAGGCTGGCCTTGAATCTGTGATCCTCCTGTCTCAGCCCCCCAAGTACTGTGATTACAAGCATGCACCACCAAACCCAGATTAAAGTTTTTGTTGTTGTTTTTTGGTAAACTTGGGATTGAACCCAGGAACATTCTATCTCTCCAAGCTACTCCCCTCCCTTTTTTTTTAACGAAACATAGTCTTACTAAGTTAAAATGCTCTGGCCGAGCAATAAGGCAAGAGAAGGAAATCAAAGGGGTAAAAATAGCGAAAGAAGAACTAAACCTATCCCTCTTTGCAAATGACATGATATTACACCTAGAAGACCCAACAAAGTCAGCCAAAAAACTTATAGAACTGATCAACAAATTCACCAAAGTGTCTGGATACAAAATCAATCTTAAAAAATCAGAAACTTTCCTCTATGCCAACCATAAAACCACTGAAAAAGAAATCCAGAAAACAATTCCACTCACAATAGCACCCCCCAAAAATAAAATACTTAGGAATAAACCTAACCAAAGAGGTAAAAGACCTCTATAAGGAAAACTACAAAAAGCTGAAAAGAGAAATCGACGAAGACCTTAGAAGATGGAAAAATCTACCATGCTCTTGGATAGGCAGAATAAATATCATCAAAATGGCCATCCTCCCAAAACTGATCTACAAATTCAATGCAATACCCATGAGATTACCAAGGTCACTCCTCACAGACATAGAAAAATCAGTCCTTAAATTCATTTGGAACAACAAAAAGCCCAGGATAGCCAAAGTGGTTCTTAGTAACAAGCACCATACAGGAGGTATCACAATACCTGACTTCAAACTCTACTACAAAGCCACAGTAATAAAAACAGCATGATATTGGCACAAAAACAGACACATAGACTAATGGAGCAGAATAGAAGATTCAGAACCAGACCCACATGCTTACAGTCAACTGATTTTTGACAAAGGAGCCAAAAATATACACTGGAAGAAAGATAGCCTCTTTAACAAATGGTGTTGGCAAAACTGGTTAACCATATGCAGGAAAATGGAAATAAACCCCACTTCTTACCCTGTACAAGAGTCAACTCAAGGTGGATCAAAGACCTGGAAGTCAGGCCAGAGACCTTGGAGCTACTTGAAGAGGGCATAGGCCCAACACTTCAACACAGAGGCACAGGTAAAAACTTTCTCAACAAGACCCCCAAAGCTCAAGCAACTCAAAGGAAGATCAATACATGTGATTGCATTACACTGAAGAGCTTCTGTGCAGCAAAGGAAACTATCAAGAACCTCAACAGAGAGCCCACAGAGTGGAAGAATATTTTTGCCAGCTACTCTTCTGATAGAGGACTAATATCTAGGATATACAGAGAACTCAAGAAACTCACAGCTAAGAAAACAAATAACCCAATAAAAAAAATGGGCAAAGGACCTAAATAGACACTTCACAAAAGAAGAAATACAAATGGCCAATAAATGTATGAGGAAATGTTCATCATCATTAGCAATCAGAGAGATGCAAATCAAAACTACCTTGAGATTGCACCTAACTCCAATCAGAATGGCAATCATCAAGAACACAAACAACAACAAATGCTGGCGATGGTGTGGAGTAGTGGGAACCCTAATACATTGTTGGTGGGATTGCAAATTAGTGCAACCACTTTGGAAAACAGTATGGAGGATCCTCAGACGAATGGGAATGATCCTACCATATGATCCAGCAATACCTCTACTGGGTATCTACCCAAACGCTTGTAATCCCAGCATTCGGGAGGCTGAGACAAGAGGATCCGGGTTCGCGGCCAGCCTCAGCTACCTAGTGAGGCACTCCGCAACTTAGTGAGACTCGGTTTCAAAATAAAGAATAAAAAAAAAATAGGCCTGGGGGTATAGCTTGGAGGTAGAATGTCCCTGAGTTCAATCCCCAGCACCGCAAAAAAAAAAAAAAA
>PVLC010025141.1:0-23967 GCA_004027655.1 Graphiurus murinus
AAAGACAGTATTATCATTTCTTCATCAATGTCTGCCACTATTATATCCATTTGGCATTTATTCAAGTCTAATATATACTTTGCAATAGATTTATTTGATGTTTCTCTGGGTATCCCATGTGTTTTCAATTGCCATGACAATGGATTTATAATCCTGTAGTCACATTAGAGCTCATTAGTGACAAATGCATCCATGAAAATATTCATAATCAAGAAGGGTAAAGTCTAAATGATTATTTTTCTTTTGATCCTCTTTTATGATCTTTTTCCTCTGAAGGGATTTGTGCTTTTTTTTTTTTCTCTGAAGATTCAAGTATTCCAGCTTTTCCTCCCTGAGCTGTCAGGATTTCTATCAAAATCACCATTTCCTTTTCCAAAAAATACAGGTGAGCTTTACTTAGCAATGTTCACAGTGTACAATTTATTTCAGCGACGTGCGTGACTTGTGTATGTAACTCCACCTCCATTTGGCCAGGGGATATGCACTATTGTAGCATGGCCTGCTGCTTGCTCTATTGTTATGTAAACTTCTATCCCATCACTAAATGGCTGAAGTAAATATTCATTCCTGAAAAGAGCATCTGTAAACATATTTAATAGTGTTTTCTGATAATTTGCTAGTGTTATCTTTGTTTCTTGCTGAACTACTCTTTTATTTTCTTACCCTTTTTCTCACTGAGTACAAACAAACCTCAAGGCAGGCTACTGTCATGCAAGTACATAAGTACATTTATCAGCAGCCGAAAGACAAAGAGAATTGCTTTAATCTTAATTCGACTCAATGCACCAAGCACTTATTGAACACTCATTATGTCAGGTGCTGAGCCAGGAATTGAGGGAATAAGATGGAAATAAACTCTCCTGCTAAACTCAAGGTGGATGTAGAAAAACAAAAATAGTGTAATAAGCATTATAACAATTCTGTAAAATATACATAACAGTCTATAAGAGGCATTTTAGCATAGTAGTTAAAAATAGGGACTCTGGAAGAACTCAGATTTTCTGAGTTCAAACTCAGCACTAGTAATTAATGTTTGTGTGACTTTGGATAAGCAACTTAAACTCTGTGTACCTCGAGTTTTTAACTAGTGGAATAGAGACAAAAATAGTCCCTACTTCATTGTGTTACAAGTTAATTCTTAGAATTAATAGAAATTAGTTAACATTGGTAAAGTGCTTAATATGTTGTTTGTCACATACTAGGTGCAATGTTAAGTGTTGATTAAATAAAACAACAGAGATCTACTGATTGCTTAGTGGGTGGTACAAAGGTGATCCCAATAATATTAGGAAAGGTACTCTGAAGAACTGATATTGCTTAATTTTTTAAGTCTTTAAGGATGAATCAAACTTTCCAAAAAAGACAAGAGAAAGGATAGATAAGGGCACACAGGTGTGTCAAGTTGCTAAGAAAACTCAGTAAAGAATTGGTTTGCTCCTGATTATAGTAGAAAGCCTTTAGCCAGGCGTGATGGCGCATGCTTGTAATCCCAGCATTTGGGAGGCTGAGACTAGAGGATCCAGGTTCGTGGCCAGCCTCAGCTACCTAGTGAGGCACTCCACAACTTAGTGAGACCCAGTTTCAAAATAAAACATAATAAAAAAAATAGGGCTGGGGGTATAACTTGGAGTTAGAATTCCCCTGAGTTTAATCCCCAGTACCGCCAAAAAATAAATAAATAAAATAAAAGAAAGCCTTTATGACAAAAAGACTATAGATGATCAGGGCAGGGACACGGGGACACTTGTGAAGGTCTGGGGTATAATAACTTCAAAGTCCAAGTAATGGAGAGCTTTTTAATTGAGTTGTGAGTGGTGTGATTTGATTTGAATTTTAGAAAGATAATTTTGGTTATAGTATAAATGATTTGGAACAATAGGTATAATATGATATAACCAGGTAGGAGGCTACTATGATGGATCAGAAAATATATTCTGGGTTAAGAGACTTGGCTGCCATCAGTGGAGAAACCTTAGGTAGTAAGCTAGACATTAGCAAATGGGGTCATCTGGGACTGACTGGACCTGCAAAGACTCACTTTGATCTCCTCCCCTATGGAAAAGGGGTAGAGATAGGGTTGGTTGGAATGAACCTGAACTTTATCTGCAGAGCCTTGCTCACCTTGTCTCCCTCCTTTATGGAAAGGTGGCAGGGCAAAAATGCAGGGTCACTAAGGTGCAACATGCAAAGGGCAGTTAATCACCGAAATATAATATGTATAAAGAAAGTGTCCAGAGGGATGATGAAACCCAGCAATGGAACACTCCACAACACTTTCCATACCTGGCAACAAACTGCTCCAGACCCTATCTCCAGAGCAAAACCTCATTGTCCCAGGCCACCTTGCCATTCCCCAGAATGGCCCCTTTCAGAAGATTTCCCTTGGAGTGTGATCATTTCCCTTCTGTCTTCACGGCCTTTCTCATATGATGCCTTCACTTCTCTAAATAAACCTCTGGTATTCCTTATTTTTGCTTTCTGTTCGAATGTTTTCCAAGCAATTCAGCAAGATCTGAGGTTGTGTGAAATAACTGTAAGATCTCCCACCCTGTGACAGAAGGAAATCAAGAGTCGAGGCCCTGTCTTGGTAGAAAATAGAACCTTCCTTATGAGAGAATGCCCTACCTGTTCCTAAAATGAAATTAACATATCCTGTAAAATGTTTAAGCAATTTGATGATAGAAGCTAATGTATTAGGCCCCTCCAGGAAAATTGTCACCCACCAATCTAGTTAATTATTAGTCAAAGGTAATGCCATTTAAAAAATTATTCTCCTTTTCTTGTTTTTGATTGAACCTGGGTTATCTGATCATTCTTTTTTCTTCAGTAAAATGCCCCAATGAAGAGGAGATTTTTGAATTATTCTTCTTAGCATTTCTTCCTCAGAAGAAGCTCAAAATACCATTTGATATGTGTCTATGCCCCCCCAAAAATTAAAAGAAAGCAGAGATTTAGAGAAAATGATGGCCCTTGTTAGGATATTTTGACAAATGTGTAGTGTATATAAATAAAGAGGGGGAGAATGAGGACAGTAGGAATTATTTATAGAGTGTCCTAAATGGAAAGCACAATGTTAGATATTTACTCATCTTTAATCTCACAACAATCCTGCAAGGAATATCTTCCTTCTCATTTTTTGGATGAAGAAATTAGAAGGAGTTATTAAATAGGCCCAAGACCATTTAACTAGTAGGTTAATGTGATGAGATTAACATCCTAGTCCCTTACGTCAACATTTGCAAAAATTCCCTTTATGCCAAACTCAGTCTTGTATTTGGTGATTAGAAAGGGTTACATTAGTATTATTTTAAATATAATTGTCAACTATTTAAAAATCATGTCTCTCTGAAATATATATTAAAAGATTTCCTCCGTCCTCAAATCAAATTATATAATTAGAATGCAGAGTGGCTGGGTATCAGAATGATTATGAGCTATAGAATGTAGACTTAGGCAGACCCAGGTTTCAACCTGTGACTTTGGAGGATTACTAAGCTCAGTGTCTTCCCATGACATGGAATATTTATCTCATAAGATTACTGTCAACATGTAACATGAGAATATTTGCCAAGTGTTTTGTACAATACCTAACAAGTAGCAAATAAGAGTATCTCATTATCAAAGGTAACTATATTTTATGATAACTTGGGTCAGAAATATTTTGTGGGGGTATTTGCTTGAAATTACAATGAAAATCAAAAGCAAAAGACTCAACCCAAAAAAGTTAACTTAATCGTGCTTTTTGTTTTGTTTTGTCTTTTTAGGGAAAATTGGTTATATACAATCAGATACAATGCATTACAGTTTTAAATGCATTTAGTGTTAGATTTTATGTAAATTTAAGAAATGCCAGATAGCACAGTATTATATTTATGATAAAAATTGAGTAATATAAGGTTAGTATGAGATAAACTTTAAAATACCACCATAAATAAACTCAGACCAAATTTTATTCCTACATTTGGCTGCTCAAGATACATGTAAGGTTGATCTAAATCAACTTCTTGGAGATACAGCATCTCTTTGAACCAGGTTGCCCGTAAATACAGATACCTCATGTCCTACCTCCTTGTACAGAGCATGAAGGAAAGGCAGGAGTGGGACCTGCCAGTCAGGGCTCCATGTCAGGTCTCATCACTAACTTGTCATGTGACCTTGGACAAGTTACATCTTCCTCAGACTCTGTATACATATCTGTAAATTGAGGGACTTGGAGTTAAGAATTGTAAGAAACTGGCTGCTCTTATAGTCTATGTATAACAGAGAATTGAGAGGTGGGCTAGAAGGAAAATATTTAAATGTTTGTTATATTTTGAACAGATTTTACCTTTGAATTCAGCATTACAAGATAGGGGAAAAAATGGGGATTTGGTGGTGGGAGGGGGGAATGGGCTGCTTGAAAGATTTTACTGAATAAAGCTGACAATCACCTTATATATTTCAAAATCAAACTACTTTCTCTGGCTATCTGTCATCAACCTGTCTATAGAAAGCCTTCCTGGCCTTCTTAACAGGCTTCATATATTATTTCTTGTACTGAACACCCTTTCAAGTTCTCATTTTCATTTACTTTTCAAAGGCCTTGTGATTTACTTAAATATGCCAACATTCTCAAAGATAATAAAATTCCATTAAATCACTAGAGAAAAGAGTACTTTTGCTTTACCTTCAGTGACAATTCTACAGTTGAGTTGTAATAATATAACTGAACTATGTAATGGATGAATACTTTGTAATCTATCTATTATATATTTAAAAATGTAATATGTGGCTGGGTGTGGTGGGATACACTTGTAATCCCAGTACCTGAGAGACTGAGACTAGAGGGTCACAGATTTCTGGCCAGCCTCAGCAATTTAATGATACTCCACAATTTAGTGATACTCTGTTTCACAATAAAAAATAAAATAGGTCTAGGATGGTGTTCAGAGATAAAACACCCCTGGGTTTAATCCTTAGTACCACACACACATATGCATGTATATAATATATGTACATAATATATATAATATGCATTTATAAATATGCATGTAATATATACGTATTTTGCAACCACCCAAAGAGACCATGGTGACTAGAGTACTAATGAATTCAGGAGGAGCTCACTTGCTCCAAGGAGCTACTAGGTAATAAGAATTCCATTAAATAGGGTGTCTTTGGATGATAACACATTATACATACTAGCAGTATTAGTTTTTTTCCACTCCCAAATTCAATGATTATTTATTGAGTACTAGTTGCTGCTGTAGGTTCTGGGAATATACCGTGAATTAGGCGGGGTATTGTATTCTTCACTCTTTCTAGGGTAGAGAAATAGTTTCAGAGTTTTGGCTCTCAGGAGTTCTCATTTGTCCACACCCTGGGCTACTTTCACATTTGTATTTCCACTCTTTTACCCACCAGTGCTACTCCAGGGATTTGCAAGAATTACTTTGAGAGACATTGACAGAACACAAAACTAGAAGATATCCTAAAAGTATGCCAAGCACTTCTACACAAAAGACTAGTAGACAGTAGGTCATTTTTTATTTTCTCTCATTCCAAACAAGAAAAGTTACAGAGGTCTATAGGTATCCCATGGAGCTCCTATCTGACAGTGTGTCTTGTGTTGTCACTGTGCCATATTGATGCACTGCCTTCAATGTATTTGCACTCTAGTGGTGAGGTAGAGGAGTAAAAAGCAAGTAGAGTGGCAAGAGGAGTAAAACATAAGTATCATGATAATGTCATGAAGCACTTATTAGATTAATATCGGGTCATCTCTACTCCAGAGTATGTGGGGTGTTGGAGTTAGTTACAAGGTAGTTTGGTTTGGGAATTCAAGTTGAATTAGGATTCAATTTTGAGTCTGCAACCTGAGCTGCAATAGTTCTGAATCTCATACTGGCCTTCGAATTGACCCGCACTGTGACCTTCCAATGGAGTACAGCGTCATTCAGAGTGAGACCAGCCCTCTGTGGACATGAAACAGTTGCTCCAGATGTAAATGTACTGTACGGTTCAGTGGCTTATGAATTCAAGTTCTAAGAAACAGAATGACCTGACACTGACTAATATGAGTAGGAGACTCTATATTCAAAAGAGAAGAGGACATTTGTTTTGAACTACATCATTATATGTCTCTAAGCATTGGCTATGTTCTCATACCAGTCCATGGACAGGTGAAATGAAAAAGAGGAGCAAGTCATTGGTCACTGCCCTCAAGTAGCATGTAATCTAGTTTAGAAGGGAATTAATAAACATAAAACTAGGAAATAATGTCCCAATCAAATTAAATACAGTATCTGCGATAGCCTAGATATCTTACCACCTTAATACAAATCTTATGAGGCAGGTAATATTATCTTCATTTTAACTATAAGAAAAATGTCAAGAGAGGTTGAGAATTAGTCTAAGTTCATACTAATAAGTTATCTTTCTTAAGTAGCTTCCAAATCTCTCAATTTGTAAGATTAAACATGGTATCTGATGTCTTTGTTCTCTTCTTTTAACTTCTGTGAAACTCAGTTTTGTCAGTGAAATGAAGATACTGGGCTAGAAATAAACAGTGGCTGTTCTTTTTGATAATCTGAGAGTTTCATGAAGACTATAGATGCCTGTGTCTCTAGCATGGAGGTTCTATTTCACCAGATGTGAGTAAGTAAAATGCTTAGGAATCAGCACTTTTATGAGCGATTTCAGGTGTTGTCCATGTGGCTGCTTTCAAAAAACAGGTACTTAGGAACCACAAAGCAAGACCTTGCCTCTGACAGAATGGTTCATCCTCACTTTGGAGCTGGCCACAATTGCAAAAGCTTGGCCTCACCCTTGATGTACTAGGTTGGAATTAAGGTGCAGGTGGAAATTTTGAACAAAGCAAATTGCCATTTATAAATGTATTTAAACTAATGTAAGCTAGAATACTAGAATATTTAACATAAATGATGTAAGGACTGAATTGAGAAAAATAAAGAGGGACAACAATTAAGAAAGTTTGTCTTTTGTACATAGCTGTGCATAAAATCATCAGTCCCAGATTTATGTAAATCAATCTTTCTATTTCCTTTTTAAATTCCCCAGGGTAGGCAGGCTTTTACTGGCCCCTCAGTTTGCTCTTAAATGTCACTAGAACCTCTGCTCAGAATTACAGCCTAATTACAACATACACATTTGGGGATACTTTTTATGTTAAGAATTTGTGCAAATTTAACAAATGAAACCAGATGAATTGAAGCCAGGAGAACCCAAGAGAAACATAATATAGATACAGAGATAAAAAACATCAGGCAATATTCCTGACATTTTCTCCTTTAACATTAAGTGTTTATAAAGGCTGCACACTGCAATAATGGTGGCTAATGTTGCATAGTATAATGGAAAATGATTGAGTGATATATTAGAGCAGTAGCTACACATCTGAGTGTGTACTTAACAGCTTGGCTGGTTTTAATCTGTGCCATAATTACAGATACTAAGCCTGGCAGGTTTAGCTGGAAATGGTTAAGTAATCACTGAAATAAAATGCAACATGGTCAAATCTTTTTAATCTTAATACCATTCCCCCCATTAACATGCAAAATAACTTTGCTGCTCTTCAGCAAAATGATTTTGATATAAAATTGCATTTAGGTCGTACAACAATCCTATAGGTGTTCTCCTAATTAAAGAGTGAAGTGTCAAATTCATTACAGGATGGAACAAACAGCACACATTGGCTTTCGACATCACCCTGTGTCTGGGAGACTATATGATTCAATATGTCACTAAAACCCTAATCTGTGAGGCAATATAAAATAAGGATTAGCATAGTTCTTACCTTCCAGGCCCTGTACAGTAATTGTGGTTTTTGCTATTGAAGGTGAAAGAAAGCCTTATTATTCCTTATAGGCCAGTTTCTCACACACTTTAAAATGATTCCTACTCCCCTCTGATCTGTGACCTAGAGGTGGCACTGACTTCTTAACTTTAATTCCTTCCAACAAGCCAATCCTGCAAAGGAATACATCCTAGAAAATAGACCTCAAAGTAAATATCTAGTAAAGTAATTATATTTACTTCATGACTTTCATTATAAAAGTTGATATTCAGTCCTTGGGAATCTTTAAAACTTAAATGTGCTTTAAAAGATCTAAAATATACAGCTAGCTATCTATCCATCCATCTATCTATCTATCTATCTATCTATCTATCTATCTATCTATCTATCATCTATCTATCTATGTTATTTAATTTATATATAAGTACTTTTATAATTATAGTAATACAATATTTAAAATAGTACTGTTGCCCTAAAATGTGAAAAATGTAAATATCAGAAATAAACAGATAAAAGCTTTAGTCTATGGTTGCATAATCATTCCTTCCCTATCCATTGCTTTTCCGGGATTACCTAGGATTGTAACAATTCCCTAAAGCTTCAGTAATTTGCTTTGATTTTTCACATATTTTCAATCACAATTAATAGCAACAATTCTACCTTTAAAATAATTCTCCCAGATATGGTTGAGCATGCCTATAATCCCAGTACTTGTGAGACTGAGACAGGAGGATCACAGGTTCAAGGCTAACCTCAGCAATTTAGTAATATCCTTGGCAACTTGGTAAGATCCTGTTTCAAAATAACGAATAAAATGGTACTGAGGATCTAAGCTAAGAGGTAGAATGCCTCTGGGTCTAATCACCAGTATCAAAATAATAATAATAATAATAATAATAATAATAATAATAATAATAATTTCCTTCTTTCTTCCTTTCCTACTTCTCTTAGGGTAGCCACATTTGCATTCTCAAGATAACTTTCAAAATTCATAATTTCACGGTTGAATTAAGAACAAATTTATGATGTATGCTATGAATATTTAAACAATGATGTTATGTTGACATTTTAATTAGTAGGTAGACTTGAATCACTCTTGATTATCTTAAAATCAAAACTGCCCAAAACATGCAGCATTAATTCCAAATGCATATTTTTGTTTTGAACATCTAAAAAATATATAGAAAGCCCTAATTTCTACACAGTTGCTATGCGTTACAATACAAGTATATATGATATAACAAACAAAGCTGCTGTGAACATTATCATTCATTTCTGTTGGAGACCATGAACACTCATTTCTGTTAAGTAGATATTCAAGTGTGGAATTACTGGGTCACTGGGTATACATACTGTGAAACATTTTTTTCAAAATGGTTTTATTACTTTACATACCTACCAGCAGTTGAAGAGATCTCCAGTTGCTCTGTATCCTGGAGAAAAATATGTATGGCCAGATGTCCCTTTCATCATCATCATTATTATTATTATTACTATTTGCATGCATATTGGTATGAGGACTATGCTGTTTTAGCAGGAATCACATGCTCAAAAAATATTAAGATAGGACTATCATATGACAGGCCTTCTTACCTTAAATCTCTCTTTGGCTGAGATTTCCTTGGAAGTATTCTTTCTACCGTATTGTATTTCTTTCTCCTAGGTTTTGGGCACATTATCAACATCTTTAGGAAATTTCCATTGTCACATATCCTACTATTAAAGTCCTGTAGGCTTTGTGTTTTTTTTTTTTTTTTTCATTTTGTGTCACTTGCAAGCATGGTAACATCTATCTGCTGACCATACATTGATTGACACTGGCCAGGAGAACTGGTGGGGGAGGTTCATTTCTCTGGAATATATAATATAGTGCTGTACCTGTCCTTCAAACTTTTATTAGCCTTTGTATAGTAGACATGTAGTAATTATTTGTTGAAGTGGGTTGATTTTCTTTTTTTCTCACTACAAAATTACTCCAATATGTGTTTATCCCTATTATAAAAGTTGCATTTTCCTGGAAAATTGCTCAGTTTGTACATTCACCTGAAATGCCTCAATTTTTCCATGTCAAAGCTTTCAGGCTTAAATGATATTATCAGAGGGAGCAAAACTGCAAGCTTCCTGAAACATAAATATGCATATAATGGTGCTCACAAGCTAGCTATGAGCTATTTTCAAATAGAATCTGGAACAGCAGTATAGGCAACTTAACATTTTCAAAAATGTTTGGATGATGTTTTGCCTCATACCTTTGAAAGACTGTGGTGCATATTGGAAAAATATCTCTAAATCTCCCATAAAAATATTTGCCTAAACATTCATAACTTGAGGGAGCTAATAGTTACTTGTTATTCCATGTATAACATGTCTAGAATATGTTGTTTTGTACTTTCTCAACAGTTCTATAAAGTTCTCATTTTATGGCAATAGAAACATTCTGAGAGTTGAAATTTTGCTTGTTTAAATTATATGTGTTCTAAGTGGAATTACTATTATTAAATACAAGTAAATATGTTTGATGTCAAATTCTTTAGGGGATGAGAAAGCCACATTACTTTAATTGATCATACTGATATAATTTTGAAAAACTTAGCAAATGAAAGTAAATGAGAATGTCATCATTTTAAAAAATTGTGAGCACCCATATTTATATAGAGATAGAGACTTTGATGGTCCATGATTGGAAGTGTACTGCCTAAATGTGAAGGAGGTACCAGGAGGGACTCGGGTCTTCTTACTCATTGTCTTTCTACTTGTTCTTTTCTCAAATCTCGGAACTTTATTTGAAACATTTCTGGAGATTATTGGAGCGCTGAGTTTTCTCTTTATTCTGAAAAACATTTTTGCTTTTCACAACTCACTTTCTAGTGTTATTTGACAACACATTCCACACTATCCCTTGTAAAATCTTAATGGTGTGACAGTTTTTTTTTCGTCATGATTACAGTAGTTAGCTGGAGACCTGCATTATTTCTTCTATTGTTCACTTTTTCTCAAGTAAACATATGTGCATGTTTTTCCTTCTATTTTGTCAATGCCATTTATCTTTTTGTAAATGCTAACTTTATGAATGTGTTTGGCTGTGAAAAAATGGAACTGAAAAATTCTGGAGAACCAATTTGTCTGGGCCTCTTTTTGCATCTCTGAAAATGTATGTCTGTTGAAGCCCCATCCACTTTAAGGTGAAACTTTGAAAGACGGTAAATGGCAGCAGAAGTTTCAGCTAAATTTACCCCTTCAGTTTAGCCTAGGTACATGTTCAAGAATTTATATATCTGACTATAGAAAAACTTCATGACATTAAAATTGATTACTTGATCATATGACTAGTGAATATCCTAAACAGAATCAGAAAGGCATTATTAAGTGATTTTATTTTTATGATGCCATTTGCTCTTATTTAATGTTTGCTGTCTTCCAATTCCCAAGTTAAATTTCCAATGCTAATAAAAAACAAAATCTAAAAGGGCTCCATGTGTCTCATTAATAAGGATCCTACCAGCTAGGACACCTCTGCTTCCTAGTGTATCACACTGGCACCTAGGTACTATATACAGATCAGCTTAACTATATACACAGGCTTCAAAGTTATCACCTGAATGACATTTTAGGTAGTTTCACAACATTCCTGATTCCAGAGGAAAGGAATCATAATTTTCTGCCTTAAAAGTAGTAGAAGCAGGAGTGATGGCATTTTAATAATAAGCATTAACATATATTAGTTATTTTAAGTTACAGGAATAGGGGCAGTTCATTGCCTTAGATTTTGTCCTTCGGGTTCAAATAATAATTTCCTCTGTGACCATGTGTCTTCTTTTAATTCTAAATTATTATTGAGCTCCTTTCCCCCCCCCCCCAATTCTTCATACATCTTCTTTTCCTTCTATCTCATAGATTATTAGAGCATTTCCAGTCTAATTGTTGTATTGGCATCATCATCATGGATACCCAGATGAGAATATTGTCTGTCTGGCTTAATTTAGAAATAGAGTTTTTGGGGTCTGTGTTAGAAGAAAAGAAGTCCTGTGGCTGAATGACCACCAAATCCTTTAGCTTATTTATTTATTTATTTATTTATTTATTTATTTATTTATTGCAGTACTGGGGAATGAACTCAGGGGCATTGTACCTCCAAGATACATCCCAAGACCTATTTTTTATTCTTTATTTTGAAACAGGATCTCACTAAGTTGCAGAGGGCCTCACTAACTACCTGAGGCTGGCCGTGAAGCTGAGTCCTTCAATCTCAGTCTCCCAAGTACTGGGATTACAGGTGTGTGCCACCACGCCCAGCTATTTAGCATCTTTAAATGAATGACATCTTCAGTTTTACCTGGGCAAAGAGATTAGCTTTTAGAATATTTGTTTGAAGACTTATTTGGGGGTATTTATGTGAAAGCTCTTTTGCTTCCTATAGTCAATACTAATTCAAAGTGTTATATTTCACATATTTTGGACAAAATAACAAATGTCCATTTCACATAATGTGGGTGTTTTTTTCCCCAGTATTTTATACTTATTGTAAATAAAGCCTATGAGCATGATTTGAGGCTTTCTCTGTCTCTTTAGTCCAAAGATTCGGTCATTTAAAAATTTCAAATGGATAGCTTTGAAACTGCATGTTGTTTGTGCATTTAGGACAGCTGATTGTCATGTCCTCTAGCATGAAGCTGCTTTCCATTAATAACGTATCACTCCTGATTAGAACTGCGGTAAATGAAAGTGTATTACTAGTTATAAGGATTGGCAGAAAGGTAATGAACCTTGGAACAATGTCACAACTGGAAGTTTTACCTGTAGTTAAATATATTAATAAGACAGCTAAGGCTAAAAAGTCATCCACAGCTTGAGGTTGAGAAAACTGTTTTGCAGGAAGGCTCTTTCCTGAGAATGTGTACTGGAAGATGGCTTGGTGGGAGGCAGATTTTTCAGGTGCTAAGTGGATGTCAAGAAGTCCTCCTGATGTGTTCTAAGTGTGGAGCTGATGAACATGTGTGTTCCATCATATAGAAAGTTCTTGGGCACAATCCATCCCACTCACTATATACTACTGGCCAATTGTCCATTCTCAGTAATGATAGTCATTTTGTGAAACCCACCTAAGTAAATTCCTTTATGACTAGAGTCAATAGAGGTTGCAGATAAGAACAAACATATTAAGATTGTGCATTAGATGTTTCCCATGCAGGTGTAGTACATGCTGGATGCTGACTTCAACTTTGGGCATCTTCAAACAGCCTCCCTAGATGCAGAACTTGATGCATCTTCTTGGAGTACCATGCCAACTAGGGAATAGGGCTCTTGGCCAAACTCTGAAATACAAAGTGTACTTTATAGGCTGTTAAGATGTTTTTGTTTTTGTTTTTTTTCCCCCTCTTAGTGGAAATAATGTCCTTCAACAAAACCACTTTCTTATAGTTTTATGTGTTTAGGAAAAGCTTGATATTTAAAAAAATATATTTGAAATGCAGTAATATCCAGTGTAATTCTACATTCTTTTCCCATTAGACACTGATTTAGCTTTCCGTCGCTTCTAGAATTTGTCCTTATCTTCACCTACCTGATGCTGAAAATGTCATGCATTTGTCATTTTACCTCATCACTCCTGCAAGTCTTTTATTTTTTTCTTCCTGTTTAAAGGCATTTTGTTTTGGGGAAAATGGGTTAGATTTATAGGCTTGGTAATGAAAAGTGCCTATTTTGAAAAAACAAAATAAATATTGTATGGAGAGTGAGAGTGTTTTTGTAACTGCAGGCAAGGGCCTGTGTCTGTTCCTGTTGTCTGCTCTGCAGGTAGTTTACTGCCAGCACTTACAGACATTTCTAGTAAGAGAAGCCAAGAAAGTAGCTGAAGTCCATCTTGTGGCTAAATGAGATAAATGAATAATATAACATGATAGTATAATTAATTCATTTTCTAAGATAAAAGAACCAGAACATTAAAGGAGGTACCTCCAAATTATCAACATGGGACTTATGGTATTTGGGGATATTTTCCATAGATTTGCTTTTGTCTCTAGTTTCCTTTAAAACTCAGAAAAATAGAAGACTCACAGCACAATTTGAGGCCATGTTAGGAGACAATGTATAAAGCAAAGAACTCTGCCATGAATAATAAAGGTTAAATTATTATGCAAGGGAAGTGCAAAGTTAATGGTGCAGAAAGTAAGAATTCAGAGCCAGAAAATTCAACATGAGGACAAGTGGACAGGAAAACTTCATGGGCATAAGTAGAATTTGACTCTAACCTTGAGCAACCAGTGGGCTTTCTGGTAAGTATAGGAAAAATACGATAGTAGGAAGCATTGAAGAAACAAATATGGAGAGATTCAAATAAAAGGCATCTATTTTCAGGTCATAAAGAGATCACTGACATTTGATAGAGACTCAGTGGATAAAGAAGTCAGCCTCTGCTTTGAGGACTGTGCAAAGGTTAAGTGGGAATGTTTGAAAGGATTTCTTCTCCTTCCTCCCTTTTCTTTCTATTACACTTTGAAAGCCAGTTTTGAGGGAATAACTTGCCTCAGATGGTTTGCTTAAGGATACTTTGAACAGAATCCATTCATTCAATCTCAAGCTATCCACACCTGGAGCTGTCATCTGTGTAAGATTAGGTTAGAGGATGTTGAAATCATTCTAAAAATACTCTACCAGGCACTTTGTGTATAAATTTGGTCTTTACAGCAGTCTTATGAGATAGATGTTATTGTGCTCATTTCACAGACGAAAATTTCAGCTTCGAAGGTGTTGTTTGGCTTGCTTGACATCTCAGGGGTATGGGGTGGTAGAGCCTTGTTTTACTTCAGAAGAATCTGACTACGCGTTTACACTCTTCTCTCACCTGCACCTGCACTGCCTGGTCAAGCTCTGTGGGGTAGAGAGTTTAAGGCATAAAGAACAATAATCTAGAAGCGTACACCTTTTTCATAGAGGGTTATCATTACACACATGAAGTTAAGCCAGGAACACATCTGAGATAGTACACAATTCAGTGTTCTGGTACAAGTGCTTGTCAGTAGAGAGATACAATTTCTACTTATGCTTCATTCATCTCACCAACAAGCACTAGTATAATCCCAGCTGTGCATATTTGTACAGTTCACATTGCTCTTTTAAAATGTTTGCAAGTAAACTCATTAAAAGTTTCTTAAAAAAAACCCAAAAAACTAGTTAATAAGGGGCAGGAGTCAGATGTAATGGTGCACCCCTGTAATCCCAGTATGTGGGAGACTGAGATAGGAGGGTTGCAGGTTTGAGGCCAGAAAGCAGTAATTAGCAAGGTCCTGTTTCAAAATAAAAACTAGAAAGGGCTGGGAGTGTAACTCAGTGGTAGAATGTCTCTGGATTTAATCCCCAGTAACGTGCACCAGAGTAGGTCCATTTTTTCTCTTTTACTAGAAGGAAAAACTGAGATTCAAGAGGTGCTAAATAGCAGAGTTAGCAATAAAATCAAGTTTTTGTAATCACATTCAATGGCATCCTAAATTTCTACCAAGTATCCAAATGGCAGCACTTAGCAGCCATCTCAGCTTTTAGAAAGCTGACTGGAGATGATCTGTTCTCTGCTTCGTATTCCCAGTATGCCTATTGCAGCTTGAAATTATTTTCTAAATATTATTCAAAAATATTTCTTTCTTTATCCTTTTCTAATCCAGAATAATTTAAATTTCCCAATTATCTATTCTTGAAATGATCCTCAGGTTATATTTCTAATTAATTCTACATTTTCAGTTTCTAGTTTTGAAATTTTTCTGTAAATGTAAAACCACCACCTTTTACATCAAACAGGATAAAGAATGTTGACCACCCTGACTTCTGGACAGGAGCAGTAGGAACCTGGTGTCAGGGGGAAATCTGAATGTCCTGTTTCTTTTCTGTAATCCCAATTAAGGTTAATTATTAATTGAATAATTTCATTTCATTGAAAAGGCAGGAAGATAACACAGAGAATCCTGGTATCTTCAAGCATATTGCTCTTTCTTTATAAGTAGATGGGTAAAGAAGATAACTGTTGAAATAATGCTCTGTATATATATTCAATGACCAATGTCAATCTTTAAGACTTGTGGGGGGAGTGGGCAGCTGATGGGGGTAGAGGATGTTCAAGTGTTGTGTGCATGTAAAATCCTATCAGTCCATACTTCAGTATGATATATAGTTGCAATACACCAATAAAAGTGTAAATAAATAAGTAAGGATGTCCTTTCTAAACCAAATGAAGTTACTACTTGGATTTGCAGCTTGTTAAGACTTGGTCTCACTTTTAGTACTCAGGGCTTCCTGTAGTCATTTAGAGCCTCCTGTTGCTCTTTCTTTGCACAGCATGCCTACCACAAAAGCCCAGCTACACTTAGATCTGCCACACAGAGCCAAGGGAGAAAGTCGGGGGCCATCCATTCAGCATTTCTCACCCTAGAAATCAGTCTTGGTAGGAAGTGGGAGGGCAGCTCCTCCTTGGGCGGGAGAGATAGAAGCAGCATGCATCTCATATTTGCTGTAGTGTAATGTAAGAGCATGCCTGCAGAGACCCCTGTTGCTGTGTTCTTCACTGCTAATCCCTTGTCACGAGAAAAGCCTAGGGAAAAAGCCTAAAGTGTTCTCCAATCATATCACAAGCAGGGGAGACTTAAGAAGCATGAGAAGTGTTACTACTGGAAGAGAAATAGCAAATGCACTGGTATCCTCCTCAGCATTAACTACATGTAAATGTACTCAGCTCCCTGGAAGAGCTCTCACACACTAATAATAAAATGAGAAATCTCTTCAATGAGAAAACGACGTTTGGACTCTGAGATTAAATCAACATAATTGAAAATGAGGTAGCAAAGGAAAGATTTCCTGTGGCTCCGTGCTATCACAAGGCTCCCTGCAATTGAAAAGGAAAAAAAAAATGCAAACACAAAAGGAGGATCTCAAGAAAACACGTGGAGGAATGAGAATCAAAAAAATCAATAGGAAAAAATCACTTCCCCTAAGTATAATGTCAAGGACACTCTAGTAGAAAAAGAAATTCATAATACTTCCTCGCAGGGGAACATGCAGAAACAAAGGCAAGCATTTTTAAGATTAGAGGAAACTATACTGGAATTTAAAGCAAAAATTAATAATCTAGCTGACAAAGACCTATGGAAGGTGTTTATGGATTCCATGGGGGAAATAAAATCAATGAAAAATGAGCATATTGCACTTATATACAACACTTGCTTCATGCTATTCTTGTCTCAATGCTGCATTTTTGTTATTCCAAATTATTAGAGATCCCGGTAGTCCATTAAGTTTGTCAGGGGATGGTGATATAAAGGATGATAATGAATATTGTGCTGTGACTTACTTTGAAAGGCTTGGAGAATATTCTTGTGTGTTTCAAAAAAGGAATAGCAAATACACCATGCAGGATTTATTAATATACTTCTGTTAAGGTGGCTTAAATGTGTTTAAAAAAAAATAAACATCAGACCAGACTGATAATGAGCTGTAAGCTTAAGGTAGTTGAATAGGTTATAGATAGCCAGCAGCCTTTCTCATTGGTCAGTGCTCAGCTGGAATTAGTTAAATATTTAGAAAATTAACATGAAATTGGGTGCTTAGTATACTTATACCTTCTTTCTTTGATATAATATGAATTATTGAGATGTGTTTTTGGTCACCAGTCAGAAGAACAACATATCCTAGTTTTACGTAGTGTGTTGTTTACTTTAGAGAGGCAAAAGGGGTGTTGGCTAAGAGCTTTATATCCTTGTCTTAAAGAAAGAAAAAGATCAATCATTTATTACTAAATGTTGAATGAGAAAATGAATATAATCGAAACATTTTCCTTGCTTAGTATTTTCAATTTCCTACACAAGAAGTATTTTTCCTTAGCCTTAGAATAAATATATTATCTTATATGTTAATATTAAGAACATTATTTGAATTTTAAAAATTACATAAATTATTATTTTTTCATTGAAAAGTTTTCCAAAACTGATATAAATACTAAATCTTGCACAATTAAAATGTATCCATGACTTATTTGTGCAGAAAATTAGACTATAAAATGTAAAAATATAACTTTCCATATATATTATTTATAAGGTACCTGGCAGTATTTAAACATTAATTATTGGACATAGTCTTGGAATTGTTTTTCTAGTGGTGATGATAGGTTCTTAGTTTCTCATTTAACATACATAAATTCACCGAGATCCAAGTGAGTATCAGATGCCATTGTAGGTAGTGAGATTACAGAGTTGAAACCCACTGACTCCTCCAAAGTTTTGGACCTACATATGGTACTCCTTTAGTTTATGTGTTTATTGTTAAGCTTTCATTAAATTACTGTGATCTTTTATGTATTATGATAGAGGCTGATAGCTATACAATGTGTATTCCACGATGGTGCAACTGGATGAAAGTATTCATCACAATGACATGAGAAGTATTAAGTGCTTGCTACATGCCAGACCTGTTATAAATATTTTATCTTATTCTTCACATAGTAACTGTGAGACGGTTCTGTTATTATCCCCATTTTACAGATGAGGAAGCTGAGGAAAGCTCAAAGTTAAACAACCTGTAAGTGGCAGAAGTGGTGTGAAGAATGGACTGTGAACTTGGCATGCATGGATGTAAATCCTAGCCTGATAATCTAATTAACCAGGCTTTAGTGTTTTATGCATGATGCATGTTGTATGCATTTGTCTCTACCCAAATGGCCTGCAATGTTGCAATCTTTTGGGGAACATTGCTTTTAAGTTGTCTCAAGAGTTTAATTCAGTCTGGGGTGAACAAAAGATCCTCCATTTTTTTTTTTTTTAGTTGATAAAGCTGCTGGGCTCCTTGTCTGTGGTTGGATTATGGTCCTGGAAGCTGCTTCTAAATCAGAGGAGGCCTGGCTCTTCAAGGCTTTCTGTCTCATCCAGTGCTCCCAGAGCACATCAAGCTTTGCCTTGGGGGAGCTGCTCTCACCTGGGGAAGCTGAACTGACGTCTTCTTATAGTATTTTTCAGTGTATCCTTTGCCAGAATCCTTTTCTTCTACAACCCAAACCTTCTTACACACAGGGCATTTCAGTCTCACCCTCACAGATTTGGTTTACCTTCTAGCAATTTATTTTTTGTTCCTCACAGATTTGCTGTTTCTCTGGAGAGTCTCAAGTGCTGGGACTAATGCAGCTCTTTGGGCATCTTTGCAGCTCACCAGGTTTTCTTTCTTTGTAATCACTCACAACATGGAGGCTGTGCGGCTGTCTTCCTTTTTAGCTCAGTGGCTAGTTCTCACACCCAGTTTCTATCCTTTGTACTGCTCTCTCCCTTTGCAGGAATATGTAGCCTATTTTGGATTTCATCATGATTCCTCTTCACTTCCTGCTGCTCCTGCCATACTACTGCTGTTTCTTCCCTGGCCCTGCTGCTGGGGACTGGAAGTGAGGGGCTTGGTCTCACCCATAATCTGGGGTTTCTGGGATTCTCTTTCACCTGGATTTTTGACAAGTAATCTGTGGTTCTCTCAACTCCACTGCCTCTCTTCCTTGACCTCAGCTGAAGAGAATTTCTTTCTCTTATTTCTTCTTAAAATTTCTTAGAAGTGTTAGGAATGCTTAGAATTCCTGTTCTTATTTCATAAATGCAATTTCTTCATGTACCATTCTGAAGACATTAATGAAAGCTTTTCCTTTATCATCATCTTCTTTTCCTATTCTCTTCTTCTTCAAATTGCTTATTTCTTTTGTTTGATTTGCTCTCTGTCACATTAGAAGCTTTATTTAGAACATTTGAACCTGGTGAACCCAGGTTGCTTGCTCAGATTTAAGAGTGGGCACTATGAAAACAATCAGAAACCTTGAGTGTGTTTGAGGTATCCCACCCCGAGCTGTGCTATGAAGGAGGTGATTGGCAGGACTTGTGCTCTGGTTTGCATTAGCATACCCCAAAGATCCTTATGTGAAGGGCTTGGTCACCATCTTGGGGCACTATTGGAAAGTGGTGAAACCTTTAAGAGTTGGGGCCAGTGGGAGAAGCTGGATTACTGGTGGTATGTTCTTGAAGGGAATATTGGGCCCCCATCCTTTCCTCTCTCTCTTTCTCTTTGCTTTCTGGCTGCCATGAAGTAGGCAGCTTCCTCTACCACGTGCTCCCACCATTATATACAGCCTCACCACAGAACCCAGAGCAATGAGTCCAAGAACATGGATTGATACCTCCAGAACCATGAACCAATATAAACCTTTTCTTCTTATCAGTTGATTATCTTAGGCATTTTTACGTAATGCAAGCTGACAGCCTGTTTCTTTGAAGAGCCTCTGATATCAGTCACTTTAGACTACCTGACAGGGCTGCTCAGGTTTCTTGGAGAACAATTTAATTTCTTATTTGATAGGAATAGATGTAGCTACCTGTAATGGTTTGGATTTGGGGTATCCCCCAGCTCTCATGGAAATGGGGTGTCAATGTTGGAAGGTATGTGTATCCAATAGAAAGAAGGAATGGGACCCAAACAGCATGAAAATCCAGCAGAACAAGCATTTAGTCCATGTCTTTCTATGGCCCTATCTCTCCTTTTGGGAATGCAAATGTTTATCATTTGCCATTGTATATTGGATGCATGTAACTTACTTTTTATTTTGATTTTCACTTTCTTTTTCAGTGACTCGCAAGAGTTTACTTTGAGTCTCAGAGGAAACTTTGGACTTTGAGACTATTGAGTGATGGTTAAGACTTTGGAGACTCTTGGAGGTAGTGTTGTGGGATACCCGGTCCCACACGTGGGTCCTTGGCATCCGTGATAAAAAGAATTTTAACACGTGCCATTTAGGAACAAAAAGTAGGAACTTATTTAGGAAAATAATGGAAAGGGGAGAAATACATGTGAACTGGCATCTTCCTGTCCTGATGCGCTTCCCAGATCCCAAGAGAGCGAGGTGTGGTTAACTCCTTTCCCTTATAGGCTTTTAAGAGGGGTGGGCACAAAAGAAGTCTGGACCTCCTCCTTCTTCAGGTATAGGTGGGCGATGAGTAGGTGGTCCAAACTGGGCCCACCTCTTTCTCAGGTTTTAAGATGGGCCTGCCCTTTGCTGTAAATTTCCAGTGTCCTTTTGTTCTGACTTAGGTGGGGGCAGGGCTTTCAGGGATTTAGGATGTGGGGCTTCTTTAGAAAAACTTTCAAGGGGTGGAGTTATCCCGAAACTCCAGATTTTAGAAAACTATATTTTCCTTTCCCTCCCAATGTCTCCTTTCTGTCTAAATTATTCCCTCTATCCTACATCAGTAGACTAAATACATTTTGCATAGAGAGGTAACTGTGAGGTTTAGGGGCCAGGGGCGGAGTGTAATGGTTTGGATTTAGAGTGTTACCCAGCCCTCATGGAAATGGGGTGGCGATGTTGGAAATGGGGCTTGGTTGTAATCTTAGCAGTGGATAAACCCATTGCAATGGATTTATCTATGTGGTGGTTCAGGCCGTAAGGTATGACTGGAGAAGCTGGGTCTTTGGGGCTGCAAACTTAGGGTTATATATGATTCCTCATCCCCTTGTTTGCTCTCTCTTGACTCTATCCTTCATGATGTGATGAGCAAAGCCTTGTGTTCTCACTCTTCCCCTTCCTGCTGCCATGCCCTGAGATTCATGGTCCCCAGCCTCACATGGACTCAATCCAGAACTTTTAAGGAAACTAAACAAATAAATCTTCTTTCCTCTAAATGACATGGTAAGATCTTCAGATTATAGCTATGAAAATACTGACTAATACACTGACTTATATAAGATCTGTGTGAAGGAATGTTGTTAAATTAGGGTTCAATATTCCATTATGACTCTGTTGTTGGTGTGATGTTCCCACTCAACCTGAACTTTAACCCCGAGGTCCTCTATATTACCTTCTGCAAAGAATAAATCTTTAGTCTTATAAGAAGGTAGTAGAGGAGATCTAATTCCCTCTTGAGCACTCTTTATTTTCAGCCCTACCTTCTTCCTTGTTGCAACTATACCTGATACCACAGTTTTTTGAGGGAAGTGTAGAACTGTAGCACTGTAGAACAGACTCTTCCTCTGATTTCCTGACGGCTAAGTCAGTTTAATGCTTTAGGGGTCAGTTTAATGTTTTAATGTTTCTCAGGTTCTAACATTTTATTGCTAGTGTTTTCTGTCCCACTGTGTTGCCTGTGTGAGTTTACAATGTTTTAGAAAATTTTTATTTTTTTAACAGAGTTGTTGAAGGAAAGCAAGAGTAAATCCATCTATGTATACCACATTGCCCAAGATGAGCTCAAATTTGATGATAAATACCCAAGAATATGGAAAGATTGTGCATTTATAGGTCTTGTATTTTTATGCTTTCCTGAGGACAAAGATTCTATATCTTAGAAACATTTATTATTCTAACTCTATATCATTATTGTCACAAGAACTGGTATATTTCTTATGTTCCAAGTGTCTCCATAAACACACAATCTGTTTTCCTTCACAATAGAAGTAATACTTTATTATATTGCTAATCTAATTTATAGAAAAGTACCCATCATAAGTCCATGATGTTATGAAAAATTACGATCTTATACCAACACTATGAAAATCATCCCTAAATATCTTAATTCTAAACCTTTAAGTAAGGGATACTAACCATAAATATCCAAGATTAAATTTTATCTATAACTAATGAGAGTTTCTACTTTGCAAAAGTTTGCTCACTCCCTTCCAGCAAAACTTTCTCTTCTTGGCTGTGTTTTGCTTATTATTACAGAAAGACTACAAGACTACCTGTTATTTTTTGAAACAAACAAGTATGCCTATACAAATATATATGTAATTTTAGCATATCTATATCTATATATTTATCCATTGTTGCAAAATGAACTATTCCCCAAACTGAGAGGTTGAAAACAACATTTTTTTTTGTTGCCAACAGCTTTATGAGTCTAGGAATTCAGAAGGTTTTATCTATGTAGATTGACTCTGATTCACAAGACATCACCAGGATTTCCTAGGATAGAAGGATTGAGTTTCAAGATGGAATCTTCACTCAGGCACTATGGTGCTTCTTGGCTTTTCCCTCCACACGGCACCTTATATTTTAGGGTCTCTTCATGTATCTTGGCCTCTCAAAGCATAGCAATCTCAGAGTCATCAAATTCCTTACACAACAATTGACTCTATCCAGAGCAAGTGTTGATGAGTAAGTACTTCACAAAATGGGCAGGGAGGCTGAGCTCTAAGCTTTGCCTGGCATAGCATCACTTGTGTGTGTCCTATTGGTCAGAGAAGTCATAGGACCTCATATGCTCAGGGGAAGTGACACAGAGGCCACCTTTCAAAGGTTGGAATTACAGTCCTGTTTTTCTAATCTGGAAAACATCCACATATATGCACATGCACATAAACAAAGAAAATTAAAAATATGGACTGTCTGTACAAATATTTGACTAATTTCAGAATCTAAATCAACATGTTGCATAATCATTTGCAATGTGGATCATAGAGGTTACAAATACTTGCATTTTATAAAAGTACTTCAAATACTTTCTTCTTTTCTGTTTCTGTTATTTTATTTTATTTTTTTGGAAAAACTTCCACCATAACTAACTCATATCACTTCTGATCCCAGAGGAGGAGAAAAGAAGACTTCACAAGTAAATTTTTTTAAAAAGCCACCAAAGTGCTGATAAGACCCTGCTAGGATTGCTACCTTATTCCCCAGAGGGTGTGACTGTGTTTGGACCATTCTCCACATGCAATTAAGATGGCAGAGGTGATATAAGGTATCTCTGCCAGGGAAATGTCAATTTTCAAAACAACAGTGGCGGCTTCCTAATACCAGAAAAAGTAACATCATGAAAAGATAGTGATCTGAGATGATCCAGCTGCCTGACCTTATGCACATGATTATATTTTCTGTGCATTTTTATTTGTAAAATGGACAGTAATTGTTTTCTCAGGTGGTTTTTGTGAGACTATAACAAGAACAGTCACTTTGAGCCACATATCTGGAAAATAATTGGAATTTTTTTACTATTATAATTAACACTATTATATTTAAGGAACAATATGAAAATGTAATGGCAGCTGCAGAGGTAATGTACCTTAGTATTCATTATGTAAAACCCTATTGATATTTAATGTCAAGATACAGTGGGTTGTACAGAATCCCTGAAGCAGTGCCTGTTAAAAGTACCTTCAAATAATTAAAATAAGGAGCACTG
>PVLC010025142.1:0-23974 GCA_004027655.1 Graphiurus murinus
GCAATATGACCACTCCCCACTGATTCAAGCTCCCATCTTCAGCATTTATTGGTTTCCACACAGGTCTGTCTCCAAACGCTAAGCTTGCTTTCGAATATGCAAAATTCATTCCATGTTGCTTCCCTTTCAAAAATCCAAATGTTATTTGGCCACCATCCCTGTTTGAGATCAAGGGAACGAACAAGAAGTAATAGGATGATAAAACTCACATGGTGCCCCCAACTCGGTCTCCAGCTGCCCCTCTCTCTGCTTCCTGGAATCCCAGCATCTGTGACTACACATGCTTCCCAGGTGCTCACTCCAGTGGCTCTCCCTCTTCCCGATTTGAAATCCTCAGACGTGGAGTGTGGTCTCCTTTGACTTATTTCTATAGTCCTGGAACCTAGCATGATGCTCTGCACTGAGGAAGCATTTGACAATTGGATTTATAAAATCATTCATTCGTTTCCAAGTGTGAACAGTACAATGAAATAAGAGACTGTTATTATTCTCTTTGAACTGGGTACATGCTTTAAAATCTCATGAAAGTTATAAAAATCCTTATTAAAAATGGGCACTGCACATCCACAAAAATTTCACATTCATTTTAAAGAATTCACAGACTTTTTTATGCCGGTCTCACCATGAACTTCTTATTAAGACACCAGAATTAAACCAAGCAATCCACCCATCTATTCATTCATGAAGCAAAGGTTTATTTCTTCCTCCATTTTGTCCTGGGAGATAGAGAACAAAGATAAAACTATAATCCTATTAATAATAGTGACAACTGACATTTATTGAGTCTTTGCTATTTCTTGCTAAGCACTCCAAGTCCATTCCCTACCTCAAAACCATCTCCAGGCACTTCTACATCTGGCCATGATTAAGTAAACGGATACCAGATTTCCCCTCTCTGATACACAACTATAAGACCAAACAAAATATATGAGACAATTGTTCTCTGGCAGTGAGCCACATGCAGGGTTAGACTGGGATCCCAGAGGACAGGGTTGCAGAAGGGAGCCCCACTTCCCTGACTCTGTCTAGGGTGGGCTTGGCTCTGGATATGGCACTGAGAAGCAGAGTCTACCAAGACCACAGCTCTCCAGCTGAGTCTGTGAGCCAGCGCAGCCAAAGCAATTGGAATTTGCAAGGCAGGAAAGCAGGCGAGAAGCGGTTGGGAAAAGGAGATTCTCCAAGGTCTCCAAGGTGGACATACCACGGTTCTTTAGACTTTTTACAAATGCTCTTCTTGCAATGAGACCTCATGAGGCCTAGGAGAAAGCAGTTATGCACGCAGACTTGAAGCATCAGGGAAGGCAGAGCAAAGGGCGATGCAGACAGCCTTCAACCTACCATGACATAACTTAGTTTTTCTGCTTTGTGATCCTGTGAAAGCATTCCATATGAACTAGAAATCAGACCTTGAATGGGGAATTTTGATCAGAAGGGTAAAAAGGCAATACTCTACAGTGTTCTGTAATGCTAAGCTATGATGTTTGGTAGGTTAGGTGCATTAAATGTATTTGGGGCTTCCAATATCTTCAACCTAGCCTGGGTTTAGCTGGACATGGTACCACTGAGAGTGAAGGCGCATTTGCACGCTAGGTCTTTCTCATGGGAAATTCACCCTACAGATCACTACATCCAACAATGCCAAAGCCAGAAATACACAGAGAGACCGGCACCTGGCGGATCATTAGCCACTGGATGATAACCAAAGACAAAGAAAATGAACGTGAAATCAGCCACAAGAAACAGCACATGGAATGCAGAAAAACAATAATGTAAGTTCCTATCAGAAAGAATGGAGTCCAGAAATCAAAATGATATCTTTGGGTGCTGGTGGGGGGAAAAAAACTAATTCGGAGTTCTACACCTAGCAAAAATAGCCTTCAACTGGAGCATTAAATAAGGATATTTTCACACAAATAAATGCTGCAGGGACTTCATTGCCATCTGAACTCCAATAGAAGAAATGTAAGACAAGTTCATTGGTCTGAGGAGAAATCTGTACCAAGTGAGATCTCTGATCTACAAGGAGGAATAAAAATAAACTAGAGCTAATAAATACGTGAGTAAACCAAAATATAAGAGCTTATAGTTTTTCCTGTTTCCTCATTTTCCTAAAAGGAAAACTAACTAGGATCTTCTTGCAAAGTTAAGCATGTTCTTACTATATGACTCAGTAGTTCTAATCCTAGACATTTACCCAAAAGACACGTAAAAGTGTGTGTGCAAGAAGATGTGTAAGAATATATTTATAGCAGTTTGATTTAAAATAGCCTAATCCTGTGGTCTACAATGTCCAGCCAGGCAGGACAGTGATGGCATCCCATGTCCTGCTCATCCTCAAAGACCACCATCCTGGACCTCTCCTGACCAATGGAGGGCTCATCTGCTGCATGGTATCCAGCAATGGAGATAAGAAAGAAAGAAAGAAAGAAAGAAAGAAAGAAAGAAAGAAAGAAAGAAAGAAAGAAAGAAAGAAAGAAAGAAAGAAAGAAAGAAAGAAAGAAAGGGGGAGGAAGGGAGGGAGGAAGGGAGGGAGGAAGGAAGGAAGGAAGGAAGGAAGGAAGGAAGGAAGAAGGAAGGAAAGAAGGGGAAAAGAAACGTGAAGTCAACTACAGCACATGACATGCAATAATATAAAACAATAATATATATTATCCCACCTTTGCATAAAAACTCCAGGCTCTCCAGAGTCCTCCAGATGCCTCAATGTCCCACAAGGCCCTACAAAGTCTAACCACATTCCCACTCTCTCTCTGACTCATCCCCAACCACTTTCCTCTTCTGTTCCCACTTCACCTTAGACATTCACTATCAATTCCATGAGAGAGCAGAGTCCAGTCTTAAGTCTTACTCCTTAAGAGTCAACCAGTCAACCTCTATGACAGAATTAATTAATTAATTAGCCAATGAATGAATGAAAGCACAACTCCAGCACAGGGCAAGCCTTTGACCAGTGTTTCTCAGTATAGTTAATTTTCTAATCCCCATCGTCATCATTGGAATAAAGAAGAGATGAAAAGAGAAAGGGAGGGTACTACTGGTTGTGTAGGAGGTGGCCTTCCTCCCCTCCGACCCCCTGAAAGCCACGAAAATGACACAATACTAATATCCCTTGTGCATTTACAGGTGGGTGATGCTAACAGAAAAATCTTTAACTAAAGACTCCATGGGTGCCAAGCTACAGTTCCTTAGCAGGCTACTGACTAAATAATATGTTGGCCCTTAGGCAAGAATTCAACTAAAATTCTTGCAGCAGGGTGCCCTCTTGTTCCCAATCTCATCTTATCTCCAAAGAAGGAATGCTACAATTAGCAATTCAGAAACTCTTTTACATCTTAGTAACCATGCATAAAAATTAATTCAAGCAAAACCTAATTTAGAATAATAATAACATGCTTTCCTAATGCTTCCTACATTAATCATGGCTAAGACAGTTACTATAGCAGCGCTGTTGGAATTTATTGAATACAATGTGCTTTGCCACGGCGCAATTCTCTTCTGAGAGTGCTACTATTTGTTTAAGCAAGAAAGGAAGATAGGGAAGCATCCTCTCTTCCCTTTTTAACTAATTTAAGGTTCCATGGCAGACTCAGACAAAAGTAATAAAGTACTGTTTGCTCTGAGGGGAGGCGGTGGTGACCTTTGTTTTTTGTGATTAGATTAGTTTTAAATTCGCACTCTCTGCCTCATCTTTTTGCTCATATACAGGAGGAAAACATGGAATGATGAGTCAGGTTGAAAGAGAAAGGGAGACCTCATGCATGGTGGCTGACTCATTGCCTTTCTTGGCCCAGAACAAAGTTACATTGGTCCATTTCTTAATTGCGATGACCAAAATACCTGACAAGAAGGGCTTACAGGAAGTACTTTTTCTCATGGGTTCCGAGATCTCAGTCCATGGTTATCCTGTTCCATCGTTCTGGGCCTGAGATGACAGAGAACGTCATGGCAGAAGGGCATGGTGGAGAAGGAGGCAGCTGGGAAGCACACACACACACACACACACACACACACACACACACACACACGTGTGCGCACACAAAGACAGAAGGAGAAGGGTCCAGGGGCAAGACATCGTCCCCAAGCGCCCTTCCTCCAACCATGCCCCACCTGCCTACAGGGTCCACCCTCCCCCTCCCCAGTAGTCCATCCAGTCATTAATGGGTTAACCTGCTGCTGAGGTCCGAGCCCTCCCGAACCAATTGCTTCCCCAAAGCCCCTCCTCGGAGCCCTGCTGCACTGGGGTCCAAACTTTCAACCCATGAGCTTTGGGAGAACAGCCCAGAACCAAACAATAGCAGAAGTCAACCCTCGCTTCTCCCACAGAAGGGTCAAAGCCAAGTCTTCAAGGTCACCACAAGGTGTCTGCGGCCAGAAGAAACATGAATAGCAAGGGTTGGCACAAAAGCCCTCTCACAAATTCAACCAAAGCCCTCGGGTTCTGGTGCCCACTGGAACAACCCCTGGACCCTGCTCCTGGGATGCTTGGGCCCCTCCAGGTGGCCAACAGGTGCCAGCCAGGTAGCCAGTTTAAGAGTTTCATGCTAACTTCATGGGTCCCACTTAACAGAACACACCTGGGTTCAAATCTCTGTTCTGCCACCAACTATCTGTCTATCTCCCCTCTCGCAAATAGCCCGGCTCCTTACCAACTGTCTTCTCTGCCCTGACAAAGTTCTCTACCTTGGTGGGACATTAGGGGCTGGATAACTTTCCCTGGTGGAGACCGTCCTGTGCACCCCTCACCTCTTCCCACCAGATGCCAGAAGACCCCCCAGCCCCCGCAGACATTGCCACCTCTCCCTAGGGGGACAAAATCTCTCCAATTGTGAATCACTGAACTATAAAATAGAGAAAGTCAGTAGCTCTTTGTTGCAAAAACAAAGTGAGGCAAGCCCCCTGCTCCTTGGACCAAGAGCACCCTCAGGGCAGCTCAGGGCAGAAGGCAGCAAGCTAGGTGTGAAGGAGGGATGAGTGGATTTAGGAGTACTCAGGCATAGAGTAAACCGTTCTGTATGGTGGTCACCAAACAAAATAATTAAATAGCACAAGGTCTTTGTTAAATAAGACAGAGGAACTTCATCCTAGAACCTTTATGGCCACTTTCACAGAGAGCGAGAGAACACTGGGTCGGAGTGATATGCAGAACTGTGTTTTAAGTCAAACCTTCTCCATATAAGCAAGAAAAATTAGGTTTACCCATTTCCAGGAAATGCCTCTTTGTAAACGCATTCCTAAAGGACTCTCCCCAGCCACCTCCGTGGCCATCGCTTCTCATGTGTAGACAGCCTTTCCACTTCCCTGCACGGCCTGCTCCTTTTTTTTCCTCTTTTCTTTTCTCAAGTCCCAGAACAATTTCAGCGACAGATTTTTGCATTCTCCAGTTCACTGAAGACATATTTATGGGCACGGAATGCACACTTCAGATGTTGACTGGTCACATGTAAAAACCTAATTTGATTTCCTCCCGGGTTCTGTGATAGAAAGCACTCCGCCTGCACTCGATGCGGATGGGCTTCTGGTTCAGAAACATCTTAAATATCAGTTCTGAAAAAGCCCTTGATGCCGGTGGATTTTTTTTTAAATGAAATGTTTATTTTGACACAGCTGTAGATGCATAGGTAGCTGTGAAAATTCCCCAGAGAGGCTCCCCCTGCTCCTTCCCCAGTTTTCCCCAGCAGAGACACCTTTAAAACCACAGCACAATAGCAGGTGGACGTCAAGGCAGCCAAATTACAGTCTCCATTGCTAGAAGAACACCGCGTTTTGCCCTTTTAAGGCTGCTTCATCTTCTCTCCTACATCACCCCTCCTTAACCCCTGATGTGTTCATTTCTACAACTTTCCCCCCTTTTCAAGAAGTACAACAGTTAATTTTCTTACTAAGCCATGGATTACCCAGATAATTAGTTAAGCCTCATTTCCTTTTTCTTTTCTTCTTTTTTTTTTTTGCGGGGGAGGGGTACTCAGGGTTGAATCTAGGGGGTTCTACCTCTGAGCTACACCTATTTATTTATTTATTTATTTATTTATTTATTTATTTATTTTGTTTTCAAACAGGGTCTCGCTAGACTGCTGAGAGTCTCAGTACATTGCTGAGACTATCCTCGAATCTGGGCTCCTGCTGTCTCAGACTCCCAAATACTGGGATTACAGGCATGTGCCACCATGCAGCAGCGTCACTCTTGAATATGTCTGCGTGGGTTTCCTAAAGCATTTTAATTAATGGTGTGAGTAAAAAGATTGCCTTCCCCAATGTGAAGGAGGCTAGAACAAACCCCTGCAGGAAGTGAATGAACAAGGAGGCAGAGGAAAGAGGAACTTGCCTTGCCTGGCTGCAGGAGCTGAAATCTGGGTCTTCTCCTGCCCTTGGGCTGAGGTCATTAGTCCTCCTGATCCTCCAGCCTCCAAATTAGGGCCGAAATGTGTGCCTTTGGCTCTCCTGGTTCTCAAGCCTTTGTACTTGGACTTGAACGTACACCACCATTACTCCTGGTTCTGCTCTTGGTCTTGGACTGGAACTACATGGCCGGTATCCCTGAGTCTCCAGCTCTCCAGGTTGCCAAGGCAGACTGAAGGATTCTCAGCCTCCTTAATGGTGTCAGCAAATACACACACACACACACACACACACACACACACACACACACACACACACCATACATACATACATATATATTTCCTATTGTTTGCATTAAATATATGTGTGTGTATATATATATATATATGTGTGTGTGTGTATATGTATGTATATATATAAGTATATATGTTTTCTGTGTTTGTATTCTCTGGAAATATATGTTTCCTATTATTTGCATTATATGTATATATATATATATATATATATATATATATATATATATATATATGTGCATATACGTATTTCCTATTGTTCGTATTCTCTGTTCTCTAGAGAGTCCTAATACAGAACATTTATGTAAATGGAATCATTCAATATGTAAATTTTGGGATTGATTTCTTTCATGCAGCTTAATTCTCTAGAGATTTGCATATGTTATGCCTAACTGTATCAATCTCAAATACTCTTGTTTTTATTGCTGGATAGTATTCCCTCCACTATACCTAACACAGGTTTTTTGTTGTTGATGTTGTTGTTATTTTCCTAGTCACTCACCCATTAAAGAACTTGTGAGTTTTTTGTTGTTTTATTTCCCCCCAGCCTGGAGCTATTATGAATAAAGTTGTTATGAAGACTCATGTACAAGTTTCCTGTAAACAAAAGTTTTCATTCTCTGGGATAAAAGCCTAAGAGTACAGTTGCTGGGTCACTTGGTCGTTGCGGAGAGAGTGTTGTGAGAAGCTGAGTGCCCTGGATAGGCTGGATGCCAACCAGCAGTGTCCAGCGACCCAGATCCACTAGCTGGGCCTACTGTTGTCACTGTTTGTCTTAATTTTTTGTTGTTATTTTCAATTTAACTATTACAACAGATGTGTGGTGATATCTCATCATAGTTTTACTTTGTATTTTCCTAATGTCTGATGATGTGTAACATGCTTCCAAGTACTCATCTGACACCTTCATGGACTCTCTGGTTGATGCTTCTTTGTGTCTTGCCCATTTTCTCGTTGAATTGCTTGTTCCCTTGTATTTAAGTCTCAAGAGTTCTTTGTATATTATAGATCCTCGTCCTTTGTCATACACCTGGTTTGTAAATATTTTCTCCCACTTTTAAACTTTGTCGTTTTATCCTTTTACAGCCTTTTCAGAGTAAAACATGTCATATATATATATATATATATATATATATATATATATATATATATATTCACTAGAGTCCAATTAATGATTTTTCCACTTTATGAATCATTCTTTTGGTATCAAGCCTAAGAAATGTGTGCCTATTTCTAGACATTAAAGATTTTCTACTATACATCTTTTTGTAAAAGTTTATCCCTTGGCTGTACATATTTAAGTTCTTGGCCTTTGGCCCATCCTACCAGGTAATCACTCCATCTTGCAGAAATTCCCACCATGAAACCCGCAGGAGGTGATGCAGCCAGTGTGCTCTTGCCAGAGCAGGCATCATGATATTCGGACTTTTAGGATCCAAAGCTGTGACCCAAATGAAACTCATTTCTTTATAAGTTACCCAGCCAAGTATTTCACTATAGAATGGAAACTGGACAAATACAGAAGTGTAACATTTAGTTTCCAAGTGTTTGGAGAATTTCCTGTTATTTTGCATTATTGTTTTTATTTTCATCCTTTGTGGCTGGAAAATAAATTCTCGATGGCTTCAGTTCTTTTATCTGCTGACTACTTTCATAGCAGGGTTGTGGTGAAGCTTGGTGTCTTGGCATTTGCTTCCTGGACACTTAAAAAGAACATGTGTTCTTATGTTGTTAGGAACATCCTGTAAATATTGACTGGGACCTGCTGGTCCATGGTGTTTTCAGGTCCTTCTGGATCCTTGCTGGCTTTCTGTTCCACTGATGGTTGACAGAGGGGATGGAGTGCCCAGCTCTGAGTGTGGACTTGTCTGTCTCTACTTTCAGTTCCATCGGTTTTTGCTACACATATTTTTCACATCTGGCTTTAGGATTGTTGTCTTCTGAATAAACTGAGCCTTTTATCATTTTATAATATCCATTTCCACTTCTGGTCTTTATGTTTGCTCCAAAGTCTACTTCCTCTGATATGAATATAATCACTTCTCTTTTCCTTTGATGCATGTTTTAACAACACATGTTTCCATCCTTTAAATTTTCTCCTGCTGGTGTCACTATATTCAAAATGAGTTTCTTGTAAGCAACATATGGTTGGGTCATACATTTCAGTTCACTTTTTCACTATCTTTTCATTGAAACTTAAATACATTGCTATTGATATGCTGGTATTTAAATCTTCTGTTTTTTCTTTGTCTTATGTTCCTGTTTTCTTTTTCTGTCACACTACGGGTGGTATAAACATTTTTTATTTGCCTGTAGTTTTTAGTTGTAATTGTGCATGGCAATTTCAGAAGTTGTGCTAGGTATTACATTGTACACTCCACTGGTATTGTCACTTCTCCAGTTTGAGTGGAGCATGGAACACTTAGCTCCATTCATGTGCCTTTATTTTCCCTTATGTGTGACACAAATCCCTTCAATATTTCTTCTACAGACATCTAGAAACACATCAGTGTCATAATATATGCTTCCATTGTCAAAATATGATTAGAAGAATAAAAAAGAAAAACAAGGACAGTCCATTTCATTTAACCTTATCTTTGTTTACTGTGCTGTGTGTTTCTGACGGTCCAAGATTTCTTCTTTTTCTTTTCTGTTTATAGATGTCCATTAGCCATTTGTCTTTGGCACATCTGTTGGCAACATCTACTCCTTTGTCTCCTCCATTCTGCTCTTCAGACCATTCCTGGAATTTCTTATTTTGGTTATGGAATTTTTCAGTTCTAAAATTTCCATTTGACTCTTCCTTACACCTCCCATTTCTCTGATAAGACATTTTATTTCTCATCTTCAGGCATTATGCATTTGCACTTTGTTTTAAGCCTGTTTCAAATTTTTCTATGGAAGAATTTTAATGTAGCGTCTTTAAAACCTTTTCAGACAATTCTAACAACTTTACCACCTCAGTTGGTTTCTATTGATTATCTCTTATCATTCAATTTGAAGGCTCCCTGAGTTTTGTGATGGCAAGATTTCTTCAAAACATGGCCTTTTTAGATATCAGGAAGACCCTAGGCCTTATTTAAGCCTCCTGCATTGCCTGGATTTCCATGACCCCAATCTGGCAGGGCAGGGAAGGCACATTATCTCAATGCCACTTGTTCTTGATAATACTTCAATAGGGTGCCCCTCATTACTATGGGTGGGGTACAATGGCAGCTCTCTAAAGGCTTCCTCAATATTTCCCTGGCTGAGGGGGCTATCAGGGCCCCATTACTACCTCCAAAACATGCCCACAGACAGCAGAGCTGGTATGGTGCTTCCAAGGCCTCCTGGAAGCCACAGTGGTCCCTCAGACAAACAGCAGCCCCTGTGTGTCCCTAGAATGTGACATAGCTGAGACAGAGGCCAAGGGCAGAAAATCAGTGGGAAGAATGAGAGAGCATTTGTCAAGACAAGGAGCCCTCCTTGTGTCCGAAGGAGGCTATGGGACCTCTCTACCCTCCTCTGTCTGCTCTGAGATCCCCCTCCTCACACTCAAGGGCCAAGGACCCTCTAGTCACTCCCCTCTGCCTGACATGGGTGTCCTCAGCAGTTAGCTCAGATCCACTTTCCCCAGGGAAAGCCCACAGCGACCTTTCCCATTGGCCCATGTTCACTCCTGACTTTGACATAAACATGAATAAACATGAACACACAATGTCCTGCTCCTCTGTGGAAACAGGAGCATCCCTCAAAAGAGCACAGCCAGGGGGAGTCACATCATCTACAAGCCCCAGAGACAGAGGATGGGTTCCCCATCGAGTCCAGCCAACCTTGACAGCAAAGACGCAAAACAAGGATGCAGGAGAATTCTCTGGCAAATGGAAAACAATGCCCTCTGCCCCAGAAAATAATGCCCTCAGGTCCAGACATGGAAGCAGGCTCAGGTTGTTATTCAGAATGCCAAGCATGGGGGTTTGCTGCTTCAGGAGGGAGGCGGGCCTGCTCCCTGCAAGGAAGAGATGCTGAGAACCACCTGAGAGAGAGAAAAACATTCTTTTCTTTCCTTCCTTCTTTCCTTCCCTCCTTCCTTCCGTTCCCTCTTCTTTCTTCCTTTCCTTCCTCCAAGGAAGAGACATCACCAAACCGAAGTAGCAGCTAAGCACCTGGCCTCTGTGTTCCCACAACCAGGATTTGAATGGCCAGTGCTGACACTTCTACCTCCCAGGTGGTGGTGGTGACAAAGGGAAGTGTCTCTGGTGACCCTGTGACTCTGTGCTTCCCTGCCTGGCTCATCACCACCGACCACCAAGCAGAGAACAGGATGGAGCTGCAAGGCCCATGCCACCTTCAGCAGGAGATCCCAACTTCCCTTTTTTATAAGAAACATACAAGCACTGACTATAAAATATGGAAATGAGACAGAGAAAGAACAGGAGGTCCAGTAGTGCCCAGGCTTTCCTTGCCTAGCTGTCTGCCCTGCAGGATACCCAACAGTCTTGCTGAAACCATCTGAAAGCCAGACAGAGGGGTACCCCCCAACCCCACAGAGGTTTGAAAACCAAACCTGCCCAGAGAGTCACCTTTATTTTGAGCCACCAGGAAAAATAATCTGAAAATAAACTGCACAGAGCTAGAGATAGTGGTGCACACCTGTAATCCTAGTACCCAGGAAGCCGAGACAGGAGGATCACAGGTTCAAGGCCAGTCTCAGCAACTTAGCAAAGCTCTCATCAACTTAGCAAAACCCTGTTTCTAAATAAAAAGTAAAATGGGGCTGGGGGTGTAGCTTAGAGGTAGAATGCCCCTGGGATCAATCCGAAGAAAAAGAGGAAGGAAGGAAGGAAGGAAGGAAGGAAGGAAGGAAGGAAGGAAGGAAGGAAATTGCATAGCACAGAAAATTAGTGATATTTGGCAGGTAACAAAGAACATGGTGAGTAGCTTTCTGGGGAGGAGGGGCTCTTTGTGGATGAGACAGAATTCCTTGCTCTTTCATCTTGGTAGTATCTGGTATCATCAGATAATACCTTTTCTCAATCTGATACATAGGCAATGCGATGCATTTATTAGGTGTTTTACTCTACCTTTGACTTGTTGGTGGTGAGACTGAGCAGCTCTTTTCAACTCCATTGGCCATTTTGGAAATGCATAGATTCTCATCGTGTGTTTCTGTTAGCTTGCTGTGCACAGTCTGGCTATTAGTCATTTATTTCAGTTATGTGCATTAAAATTACCTTCCTTCAGTTTCAGCTTGCTAGTCATTTTGCCTATGCTATCTTCTTCTTCTTCTTCTTCTTCTTCTTCTTCTTCTTCTTCTTCTTCTTCTTCTTCTCTCTCTCTCTCTCTCTCTCTCTCTCTCCATAAGTTTTGTTTGTTTTAACTTCTCAATCCTTTTCTTTATGACATGAGATTTTTTGCATCTTGTTTAGGAAGCTTTCCCTGTGTCCAAGGTCTAATACTTCTTTATATTTACATTTCGTTTAAGAAAACCTTCCCTGTGCCTAAGGTCCAATGATACTTCTCTATATTTTCTTCTAATCATTTAAATTTCTTCCCCACCTTTAGATTTTTCAATCCAGCTAGCATTTATCTTTGTGCAGGACGTGAGGTAGGGATATCAGTTGCCATAGAACATATTCTAGTGGTCTCTCTTTCCTCTGCCTCACACCTATACCTCCCTCATGTTCCAAATATCCACACACAGGAGGATTGTTTTCCAGGCCATGTTTGGGTGTCGATTTATATTTTCTTCATGGCTCATGACTGGTTATGAGAGTTGTGTGTTTTCAGCAGAAGATGCAGTGATTGGTGTGTATGTGTGCTGGTGGGAATGGTCCAGGTGTGGGGCTGGATAAAGAGGCAGGAATGAAACCCATACTTATAGTAACAACATTCCTGAGTCATTCAGAGGAGAGGGGAGCCCAGGGTCACTCTTATGAGGTAGACATGAGAGATAGGCTCATGGTAGTTGATGAAACAGTCTTGAAAAAGAAGCAAGATCACTACCTCCTGTGAGCACAGAGGCAGGTGCTGTTGAAAACAGAAGAGATAAAACTCATCCTGAGGAGAGTGGTGGGTTTGGGCTGGTGGTGAGTGTTCACTGGGATTTGTGACCTTCTCTCTTTCAAACCCACTTGGAATCACAGTGCCAACAGAAACCTGTGGCTTCTAGCTCTGTGTCTTACCTCCAGATCAGCCAATCAATTCCCAGAGTCTTCACTGGACCAAATCCTTGGCTGACCCATACGTGACTCTCTGACCTCATCCGTGGATCTGAAAGCCTCTTGATATCCATTACAGTCATGATATTTTTGTTGTTGTTGTCGCCGTTTGATGCATGAAATGAGTGAGATTAGCAAATGGTGATGGTTTCCTAGCATCCTTGTACATCAAGACCTGGGGTTGCCCTTTTCTTAGAAAGATAAGAAGGAATGCAATGCCCGCCAAATCCTCAAGCCCCTTCAGAGAATCACAATGGTCGTCTCCTACATTTCTGTTACTAGAACAAGAAAAACAAAGCTGAATCTTGCTTCTCTATGTCATGAAGATAAGAAATCAGGATGAGTCACTAAATGGGTCATCCCATTTCTGTAGTTGAAAGGCGAGGCCGGGCTCCCAGCCCCCTTCACAGCCATCCCTCGACCTTGCTATGGAGCTCACCATGGGGAATGAGAAAGGCTCACTGCATCTGCTCTTGAGCCAAGCACCATCCTGGCTCCAATTCCCATTTTGAACTCGATACTGAATGCTCCTTAGCATGCTTTGGGAGAGGAAATTCAAGGCCAATGACATCGCTTCCCAGTCTTAGGCTATGAAACTCCCTTCACTGCCATTCACAAAATACACGTAAGGCCTCGTGCAAAAATGCCATCACTCTTACCTGTGGCACATAAGACAAGCCAAAATACTCAAATAATTCTAGAAGACTCTGTTTATTTCAACACGCCAGGGACACAGCCTGGAGAGGCTAGAGCATTCCGCCATAGCCCTGCTCTTTTCCTGGGCCTCAACTGCAATACTCAGAACTTCACTGGCAGGTGAGTCTTCACCTTGATTAGACCACGGCCCACCGAGATAGGAGTTTCTACTAAACATAATCCAGTGCCATCATTGTGCAGTAACCAGGGCTCTCGGGACCATGTGCTGCCGTTCCTAGGTCCCTGAGAACAGGCTCTTAAAGGTGATGTATGTGTGATCACACTTGTATTTACATGCTAAAGAAATATTTCACTGCTCCTTAGTGTTCAAAATAGCTGTCTTTCAGATGTTTGCTATAAAGTGAATAATCTGAGATTTATTTCAAGTGTGAGATGCAGCAATTTTAAGTCTTATCCACCAAACAGCTCGTTGTATTGACAAACTATAATCAACCTTAAAAGTAAGTAGGGGCACACCTGGAGCAATGAACTGAGACCAAAGCCTTAATTTCCCACGTTACCAGGGGAACACAATCCCTCTCGGGTACTAAGAGATAAAACAGCAGGGCCATTTACATGTATGTTTTTAGCTGAGAGGAATGTAGGACAATTTCAGTGCCACCCTCCTCCTCCATTTCCCACCTGTGCTTATGGGTCCCTTTTCCATTAATGGTGCAGAAAGTGCTTTAATAGATAACTATGCTTCTGAAATCTGTGCACAAAAATTCTGCAATCTTAAGATTCAGCTACAGGACTTTATCAGAAAAAAAAAAGAGGCAGGAAAGGAAAGACGTCATCTCTTTGGTTGGATGAGAAACACAGAAGAGTGTGTGTGTGGCTGGGTGTGAGTGGTATTCACAACAGAGGGGAAGGTCCTAAGGGAAACTGCCCAGCTCCATCTAGCACAGAGCAGAACAAAGGTTGAGCCCGGGAGGAACCCTGCCTGCTCATCTCCCTCTTTCCCAGTCTTTCCAGCATCCGCATTAAGACAGAAATCCTCTCTGAAGAAGCTTATCCTCCAGGACCTGCCATCCCCGGCAGGAATTAATCAGAGGTTGCAAGCTCTCTGCAAATAATCATTATTCACAGATATTAATGGCAAATCAGGCAGCCTGCAGTCGGAAAAACCGCGTCTGCTTCCCCTCTCTGGGCTGACTGGTAGGAGACGTGAGCACATTTTGTAACCTCTGTCAACCTCAGTTTCTTTGTGTGTAGAGTTCAGAGTCCTATTCTGCCTTACTGGTCGGATCATTGCAGGGTTAAATCGGAGAACTGTGCATCAATCCGTGGGCCAAAGCTTGGCATACGGTGCTCAGAAAGTGCTCAGAAAGGGTTTGCTGTCAGGCTGGGTCCTTGACGTATGTCCTTGTTCAGCATCCTTGTTCAGGAGCCCAGCAGGATCCAGGAGGGTTTATCTCCCCAGGAGATGCCACCTTGAATTTCTAAGTAAAACCTCAAAATGGCATGTCTCAGAGACACACACACATTCTGTCACATAAATGTTTGGTTTCCTTGTGCATATGAAAGTTTTGCTCATACTATATTGTGACCTATTAAGCCTGCAATAGCACAATGTCTAGAAAACAAAAGATATGCTTTAACTTAAAATACTTTATTGTGAAAAATGAGAACAGTCCTCTGAGCCTTTGGCAATCTTGTAGCTGTGTTGATCAATAATCAATATCAAGGCTATTGGGTCTTAGGATTGCCACTCAGGAGGCACAAGTTTTAGGGAAATGAGTGTTCCAAGGAAAGAAGAGAGGGCTGAGGTTTAAGAAGCTCAAATCAAAATTACACAAGGTATCTTGGAAGAATTAAAATTGGTTCGAACAAGTGCTAATCCTCATGAGTCCATAGCCAATTAGTCACTAACAGTCTCTAGTTAGTGTCTGGGCCACTTGGGAAACTTTCAGAATAGAGATAGTCAGTGGATTTCACTTCAGAACTCCTTCTTTGACCAAAGTGGCTCCATCTTAGGTAGAACCTTCCATGATGTCCTAGCGGGCCGAGGATCTTGCCTCCAGGTTGAAGGTGCTGGCTGGTCACAGTAGTGGCTCCTGATGGCCAAGATGGCTGTAGCAATTTCTTAAAAAGAGACAGCAATGACATTTTCTGCATCATCCGATGCTTTCTATCATGAAGAATTTCTCAGTAGCAAGCCACGTTGCTTAATGACATTTTACCCACAGTAGAGCTTCTTTCATCATTGAAGTCTGTCCTCTGGAAACTCGTCTCTGCTTTATCAGCCAGGCCTCTGTATATTCTAAACCCTTTCCTTGTCCTCTCAACAGCGGCCAAAGCATCTCCACCAAGAGTAGATTCCATCCCAAGAGGATGCTTTCTTTGGTGAGCCATGGGTGGAGGCAGGAGATTGATGAAGGAGGCACTTCGATTGCTGTTATATATGTATTTGAAATTGTCAATGCCAATCTCAACATTGTGTATGGGGAAGGGGAGGGAGTGGGTGGGATTTGGGATGAAGCTTGCCAAGTGCTGTATGCATGGATGTCTGTGCCTATCACTCTCAACTTCATTATGATGTACCAATAAAAGTATATTTTTTTAAAAAAAGAAAGAAAACACTCTTTGTTCATCCACTAGAAGCAACTCCTCACCTGCTGAAGTTCTATCCTGAGATGACAACAATTCAGTTACATCTGTAGACCCTGCTACTAATTCCGGTTCTCCCAGTGTCTCCACACCTGCAGACACCTCCCCCACGGAATCCTGGAGCCACTCCAAGTCAACCACCATGGTTGGAGTCAACTTCTTCCAAACTCCTCTTAATGGTGCTGTTTTGACACTGCCCTTCCACAAACTGCAAATGTCCCTAACAGCCCTCTAGAATGGTGCACCTTTTCCAAAATGTTTACAGTTTACTTTGCCCGGATCCCATCAGGAGAATCACACTCTCTCTGGCAGCAATAGCCCTACAAAAATATGTTTCTTAAATTATAAGGTTTGAAAGTCGGAACCCTTCTTTGATTCCCAAGCTACAGTACAGATACTGTGTTAGCAGATTTGAAGGCAAGGTGAATCTCTGTCCCTCTCCATCACAGCTCTTGGGGGACCAGGTGCATTGTTAAAGAGCAGTGTTATTTTGAAAAGAAACTTTCTTATTTTCCTTTCTGACCACTAGGTCTTAATACTATACTTCCAATATCAAATAAAGCACACTGCAAACATGGTACTGTCACCCAGGCACTGTTACTCCACATACAGCACGCAGGCAGAGATTTAGTATGATTCTCTAGCATCCAAGGATTTTAGGATGGTAACCGAGCACTGACTTCAACTTAAAGTCATGAGCTGCACAAAGCCTTAACCAAGAGGCAGTCTATCCTGAGACACTTTGAAGCCGGGCACTGACTCCTCTTTCCTAGCTATGAGCATTCTAGATGTCATCTACCTCCAGTAGAGGCTGTTTCTTCTACACTGACAGTGGATTGATTGGCGGAGCCATCTCCGTCCATTTCTGAGCCTCATCTTCTGGAGAATTTGCTGCAGCTCCTCCCCCAGCACCTGCTGCTGCACCTGCATCTTCTGTGGTAGAGGCAGCTGCTTTCCTTAAGCATCGGGAACCGACCTCTGCCAGCTTCCGACCTGACCTCTGCAGCTCCCTCTCCCCCTCGGCCGTTCTGGGATTGAGGACAGTCGGGGCCTCACTCTTAAGGGATGCTTGTGGCTGGTTTGATCTCCGGGTCAAGACTTACAACTTTATCCACGGCAGCAACAAGACCATTTTCTCTCTCTACTGCCCGTGTGCTCCCTGGAGGTGCAGCCTTCACTTTCCTTGGAACCATCTCCTTTGCATCCACAGCCTGGCAAACTGGTGCGGGAGGCCTCGCCCTGCATTCATCTTGGCTTTCCCTTGCTCAGCCTCACCATTTCCAGCCTCTGATTTAAAGCCAGAGATGCGTGACTCCTCCTTCTCTTGGACACATAGGGGTCACTGTAGGTTATTACTTGGCCCAGTTTCAAGACCACTGTGTCTCAGACTAAGGAGGCTGGAGGGGAGGGAGAGAGATGGGGAAAGGTTGGCTGGTGGAACAATGGAAACCCAGGCAGTCTCATCTGGGAAGTTCCTCTTACAGGGGTGCAGTGAAAATGACAATAGAAACAGCAGAGATTGCTAATCACAGATCATCATAGCAGACAAAATAATAATGGAATTTTGAAGCAGGCATGGTAGCTCACGCCTTTAAGCCCAGTATTTGGGAGGCTGAGATAAGAGGATCGCAGGTTCAAGGCCAGCCTCCAGCCTTGGCAATTTAACAAGACCCTCAGCAACTTAGCAATATGCTGTTTGGGAAAAAATGAGGTAGCTTGGAGGTAGAATACCCCGGGATTCGATTCCATTAAAATAAAAAAAAAATGAAATTTTGAAACTTTGGAAGAATCATCCAAACCTGACACAGAGACATGGATTAAGCAATGCAATTTGAAAAAAGTAAAATAAAATGGCCCATAGACTTTTTCAACAGGGATTCCCCAAACCTTGAATTTATAAAACAACAAACAAAAAACCAGCAAAGTGCAATAAAATGAGGCACACCCATGCCCCGCTGCCTGCCTGACCATCATGGCCCGTCTGTGCATGGACTCTTCAACATACTGAAATTTTGTTTTCCGGAAGGAAAGGTCACTTCCAGATAAGCATAATGCAATGAAGGATCCAGCAAGGAGTGAGATGGACTGCTGCCGCGGTCTCCCTGCAAGGTAACGAGAAACATTAAAAATGCATTTGGCCCTGATAGGTTGAATTCATTTTAACTGGCATAAATAGGACAGATGAGCTATTCAAATGTCTGAAGAGCGCCATATAATGAAATATTGATCATCTGCTCAAGGCTCTGACAGGAGGGGCCAATAATTTGTTTTCTCTCGGAATTAGTATTTGGTGGCGCCAACAATGAATTATCTATGGCCATCTCAGACCCTGCATCCACTTTTATTTACCTGTATAGTCTGAGATCTCATTGATCCAAGTTTAGAGGAGGGGGGTAAAAGACATTTAAATTCATAATCCTTAAAGAGTCCTGGATGGATATTCTATATGACTTGGGGTATTGGTGATTAACAACCCATTTTTAAACCTCTCCTAGGATTACTTAACCATAATAGCTGTTTATTCATAGTGCCTTTTTGTTTTTAAATTCAGAAATATGTGGAGACTGGCCGCTGCTATCATTTGCCTTTAAAATAAAATGCAGAGTGTTTAGAAGCTGCCAAGTTGGAGTGGCATTGCGGGAGAATCTTGACTGGAGTAAGATTCCATGCCCTCCATGTGGAGAAGACACTGTCGGTGCGGATTTCTTTTCATTACATTGCTTGGGAAACCCAAGATCTGTGGATTTTTCCCTTTACTGCAAAGAAAACTCGTCTTAGGATAATAGACCCTCCAGATCCCCGGGATGTAATATGTGGATGTGGGTGGATTTTGTGTCTCTTCTCTCCAGGGGATTCGAGGCTCTTCTTCTGAGGCTGGATTTTCAATTCATGTAAAGGTGAATTCTCAAGTAACAGGACTGAAATCCCACTCAGGCTCCATAATCTCCACTCCTCTGTCAGCTCCTCCATGCAGGTGCCTCCCTGGGGCGCTGACACCTTCCCAGCACCCCTTGGGGTGGAGTCTCCCACCCCGGCTCGGGCCCTGGCTCCATAGCACACTGCATGTCCGGGCTCAGCTTCCTCGCTGACTAGGAGCAGAGTTAAGTGTTTTCATCGGTGATGTTATGATTTCCACCCAAGCACATGATTATCCTTTAGATGTTCTGGGTCACTACTGCAAGCAGGATGCAAGATGGGCTTCCAAGTCTGCTTGCCCCTGACAAAGCGTGCAAGAAAGAATACCACGGGGGCTACTGGGTGATCTGAGTCTCCACTTGCCAACCTCACCGACAGCTGTCTCTCACCATTCATGCCTATTGCCACCCACCATCCATCAGTCCCCCAGCGTGGGCACTGTGAGGTCTGGCCATGAGGTCACGCCAGAGGAGGACCATCCTCCCTGTCCACTGCCTGTCTGGCTTCATCCTATGGACACGCTTCTCTCCCTCCAGTTGTTCCATGAGCCATGGGTTGGTCCCCTCTGCTGGAAGTGTTGTTCCCCCAACTCTTCCATTAGCTCATTCTCCATGCTCCCTATTCCAGCTTTACCCCCACCTTCTTGGGGGAGACGTCTTCCCTTCTTGGGGGAGCACTTCCCCTGTCAGAGCATCCTTCAGGTCCCTGAGTCCTCTCAGTGAAGTTCTCCCCCACTTAACTGGAAGCTCCATGGTTCCTGGTGCCTGCCTTGTCCCCAGCTGTGTGCTCTGCCCGGGAGCCCTGCTCAACACAGGTGTGCAAGTGTCATGAACACGCCCACTCCACACTGACCTCTGCCAACTGCAGCTCTGATGAGGCACTCTGGAAGGAATCTAGGGCATAAGAATGGCATTAGACTTCCACTAGAACTTTGTTGTTGTCCTCAATGTATGTTCAAAGAGACTTCTGGTCTACCAAGAATGACAAAGAACAAAATCAGCAAAAAAACCAAAAGCAAACAAAAGAACACCACTTTCACTTTGATTCTTAGCAGGGAGGCGGACGTATAATAAAAGGAATAACAACAATGCACATGATGTACTTTCACAATCATATCAAAGTCAATCACTAAACTGAACCTGAGAAGGAGGGAGGGTGAGGGAGTGGGGCGGGAATTGGGGAAGAGTTAAATGAGAAATGTGCACTTGTATGCCTTTAGCAGCTTGTACCTAACAAAGATGTATGGTTACCATGCACCAATTACAAAAATAAATTTAAAAAAATAAAAAGAAAGTAATAAGACACTAAAAAGAAAGGTGTTTGCTCATCCACAGGTAGACTGCAGATATTTAAGATATTTAGAGAAATGTACTAATTCACAACCTGGACACATCAGAGAGAGATGTAAACTCTCCCTGAATCCCTGGATGTCTGCTTCCAGCCATTATACCTGCCTCCCCCAAAGTCCTCATCAGAAGCCAGTTTGAATGTTATTGTCCAACTTGCTGAAACCTTTAACTCTTCAGCCTGAAGATGCTCCCAAGTCCCTTCTTCCCATGTAAGTGTAGGGTTAATCTCGCGTGATTTCGGGGCTCACTGCGTTCTGGGAACTTCCCGTGCAGATAATGTGGGCAAGGGTCAGTTTGCCATCTCTGCAGCAGAGTCTGGAGCTGGCTACACCACGTGATGCCCAGTGCCAACTCAGAAAATCAATGGAGCAGACAGCTGGGTGACCCCCAGCACCGTGACTTCCAAAAGGACCGAGCTAGATGGGGGAGAAAGGGGCCAGTTGCAGCACAAACAGCCTTCCAGGGAAATGCTCTAATGTGATCTGCAACCTTAGCAAAGACTGTTGGAGAAACTGAAATAAGGCGAGCACAGAGACCTGTGGAGATTCCAGTGGGAGCTGCACCTGGAAGTGCGGAGGAAGACAGGACCCCACAGGCCTCGAAGCCTTAGGAAGACTTCGAGATTTTATCCTGAAGACAATGGGCCCATAGAGCATGTGGAAATTGAATAATGTGATTGCATTTTTGTTTCCAAAAAGATACTTCTGGTCAAAATACAAAGAAAGAACCTGGGGGAGGAGGATGGAGATGAATTCTGAACACCCACAGAGGCCCTCGTGCATGTTCAGAGACAGGGGGTTAGGATATTGGTATGTTGAATGAGGGGGTGGCATGTGGGTGGAGCTGGAGGGAAGTGACAGCCTCCACAGATACTTAGGTGATGAGGAGGACGAAATTGTCACCCACAGCTTATTATTTCTGGAGTCCTCCCTAAGTGACAGGCACTGTTCTAGATTCCAGATGGTTCCCAGGCTTGCTTCTGGGGTGCACAACAAGGTGTGAAACAATCCCAGTCACTAAGAAACCAAGCCCCAGGAGGATGTAGAGACTAGGGGGGGGAAGGGCCTCCACTTGGCTGGGGAGGCGGAGATTGAGCACTTGCAACTTTTCACCAGACACTTTGGAACTGCTGGAAGAGGGTATAGGACCAACATTCCAACATATCGGTTCACGAAGAAACTTCCTAAAAAAGACCATGAAAGCCCTAGAAATTAAAAGGAGAATCCATGAATGGGATTGCATCGAGTTAAAAGGCTTCTGTGCAGCAAAGGAAATCATCAAGATTTCAACTTCTGAATACGCGGGGCTGGTGAGAAAAGTTGGAGAGGCGCTATACAGATGGGGACTGTATTAGTCAGCAATCAGCTTACAAAAATCAGTGGTTTGCTTTGACCCGGGGTTCTGGGAGCTCCAACCCAAGATGTAGTGCGCCATTGCTTTGGGCCTCTGGCAAGGGCAGCGCACCATGGTAGGCACACCTGGCAAAGCAAACTAAGCCACAAAGCAGAACAAAAGGGAGACCAAGGTCCCATAATCCCCTTGCGGGGCACGCCTTCAGTGACCTTAGGACCTTAAGACCTCCCATCACCTATGGGGTCCCCCATCTCCCAGCAGCACCATGCAGGGCACCAAGTCTTTAGCACAGGCGCCTCTGCGGAATGCTCATCCAAACCAGAGCAGGGACTGGATCCTTGGGTTGGTGAGACGGGGACTGTGGTCCAGGGCTTAGAGGGGGACCTCAGGCCAGAACCAGGAGATGCTTGCATCCTAAGAGGTGATGCAGTAGCTGTGACTAAGTCGGAGGCTGGAGTCAGACCAAGCCCGGGGCCCGTCCTGCCCGCCTACTGACTTACAGATGACCTGGGAGAGGCTGCTTCATCTTTCTGAGCCAAAGGTATTTTTATCTGTGAAAAAGGAACAATATAATCATAAGCCCAGCATCTACTGAGCAGAAAGTCATACCAGGACATAGAAATACTTCAATCCCCCCCAGTGACTCTGAGCGCCATGGACCAGCATCCTCAGCACACACCGTGAGCAAATCAAGGCCGAAGATTAGACTGGAGCCAGGACCTCCATCAAGACTTTGACAACTGAGGACCGTACTGTATGTGAGTAGCTCTCAGCTACTATGTGATTCTGGCAGTCATCCACCTCTCAGAAAGCAGGATCCCAAAATCAGCCTGAACACAATTTAGCATCTGATTGCCTTAGCTAAGACACCTACTTTGAAGGGTAGCTGAGAAGTTTAGAAATAAAATGTTTTACGCAATGCCTTAGCATATAGTGGGTGTCTAATAATTGATCCTGGTCATTATTATTACCCAATGCCAGGATCCTCGGGCATGGCTCAGTGAGATGCAGGCACTTGATGGAGAAGGGGGTGCCAGGACAGGGATTGATCGCTCCTCCTACCCTGGAGGAAAAGTCAGAGGGAGTGAGCTTTTTCAGCAGGTAGTAAGTTTCCACATGCAGGATGTCTACATGACTCAGCCCCGACAGGAAGTAAGGAGAGGGCCGCCGTGAGATCACAGAGGCCGGCCTCCACCAGGGAGGGGGGCAGCACTCCCCTCATAGGTTCTGCAGGTCATTGCAAACATGGATATTATTGGGAAAGAGAAACAGAGAAGGGACATTCCTGGGCATGGAAATACGCAGGTCAAAACAGAGCAAAGGAGGGCCACCCCTGCTCCAGTGAGAGGTAGGTGTTTTCTGCTACACATGGAACCAAGCCGAGCTGCCCCTCCAGGATGACTGGGAGGAGCCCAGGGTCTCGCCAAGAGCACAGACGCAGGTGGCGATGGCAGCTCAGCCCACCTCGCTGGCACGGGTAAGAGGGACCAGCTGGGCCCAGCGCCCACGCCGCTCAGCCGGAGGCAGCGGTTCCATCTTCACCAGGGGTGATCACCTTGCCTGCACGCCAGGTCGGGAGAAAGAGCACAGTTTGAGCTCTTCTCTCCCTTTTCTTCCAAACCACGGGCTGATCGGATGACAGGGCTGGGCCCACAGGCTCCGCAGCTAGTTTTCAAAATATTCCTTCTTTAGTCACACAAGGAAATCAAGTGACCTGCCCAGAAGGTCAGGTCATCACGAGCTCAGTTGACACTAGGAAATCAGACGGCCTGCCCGGCAGCTGAGAAGCCGGCAAGGACAGCGCGGCTTTTGTTGCATGTTCTACTTGATGTCACAAGAGAAGATGGAAGGTGATGAGGCTGTTTGGTATTTAACGGAAGGACGACGGAAGGCCCATCTCCGCTCATCACAGTTCTGTTGCGTGGACAGCCATTCAAAAGACACGTGGCCGGCTAATGGTCCCTGGAGAGGACTGTTTGTTTGTTGTGCAGCAAGAGGCAAGTCCTCACCTCCACTTAAACTGAGGCTCTAGAACAATCTCCTCTCTTGCAGGCTTTGCTTCTGAAGAGGCTCTCGTGGGAGGGGGCGGCCACTTAGACGTCCAATGTGAAAACCAAGTTCGTTCTAGGAAAGGAAACAGACTCCACCTGGCCCCCAGGTGAGAACCAGGTTTCTCAGGCAGGGAGGTACTTGAGAACACTCCCAAGGTGGCCTGTCCCCA
>PVLC010025143.1:0-23941 GCA_004027655.1 Graphiurus murinus
ACAAGGGGTGTCCCAGGTAAAAAAGCAAGTAGCCTATAGACTAGGTGTTTTAAAGTATCACCAGCACAGGGTAAAAACAGTAAGGCATGAAGCAACACACAATAGACTAGTCAGTAGACTAGGATTTCAGAATCCTACTCCCAGATGATGTGGGATAGGCCCAGGAACCTGCGTTTTAAAAATAAGCACCATTTAACATTCTAATGCACTTGGTTTACCAACCTCTTCCTGAGAAATACAATATAATCAATCCAGGACCCCTGCTGGTGAGACAGGTCTGGAAATATGGAGTTGAACAGGCGCAGAGTTTCGGAGGACCCACCTGGGGAGCAAATGCTAACTCCTGGAAGAAGCAAATTCACAGCTCAGCTGTGACAATTAACTTGTGGCAGTTGCTTGGAAACATCTACTGCTTTTACTGGGTTTTGTATCATTGGTTTTATTGTTGCTATTTTACCTTGTGTCTAATCTCTATGTCATTCCAAATCTTGTTTGGAAGCAGATAGAGTATAAATCCTAATTAAATCTTTAAAAAATTACTGGCTCTCTCCCTTTCTTATGTAATCAGAACAGAAGAAAGTGAATGGCCCTGTTTAAATATTAGTTGAGTAATAAGTCATTTTAATAGTGAATCTGTCTTGATAATGTGAGAGCACCTTTAAAATGGTTATCTTTTACACAAATGGATAATTTTAAAAATATAAAGTATTTCATATATACACAATTAGTATGTACATGTAGCTGTAGTATTCCTACTGGCCCTTTATATTCTCAAATGTGCTTGCATTTATGGTTTATTGACTGAATGTGGAAAATCCAAGTTTCCATCAAATACACCTGTAGTAAAATCCATCACTTTGTCAAAACATGTGTCTCTATAGTATTTCTAGCTACTCCAAATCCCACAGAAAAAGGATTATCATAACTATCTGAGTGTGTGTGTGTGGACTTAAAAGCTCTAAATATTTCTAAGAGAACAAGGTTATGGTTCCATATACTTTGTCTTCCTAGGGCTGCCATAACTTATTTTATATTAGACCAGGCTCATAATAAGGTTTTCTCTGGGCATGAGTAGAAACGGGCCTTGCAGAAGTTCTTTTCTCTGTCTACAATTATGCTAATTTCTGCATATGAACAATTTTATGCATAGAATTGGGACAATTCAAGCAACATGTTTCTGCTTGAAGAATTCATATAAGAGAGAAATACTGTCTGTGCCTGGCTAAAGTGATAAAAATATTTTCAAAAGATCCAAGAAGAAGACAGATATGTTGATGTGACAATCCTCAGGGAAACCAGACATGATATCAGGAAGATATATATTCAAAAAGATGCCTTAGGGAATATTCTTGTCTTTTGAAATAATAGGAATCTGGCAGATAGGAGTTGTGACACCTGAGAGAGAACAATAAAGATTATAATGTAGAGTCACTTGGAGAGAAATGTGAGTTGCCTTTCATATATGTGACAAAGTTGGCTATACCTGTAAGAAATTCAAATCTTATGAGCATTAACCTATAGATTTTAGAGAAAATAAAATTGTCCTTTTTTGACATCTAGTCAATGGATTGCCCAAAGGCTTGGGTTAGAGTAAATAGCCTACCTTTAAGATACAACATTAATACCCCTTTGTCAGCTAAACATGGGCTGAGAGGACTTTCCTGTGGGCTGACTGCTTATTGGTGCCATGAGTAGGATCTATGGGAGAAGCAGCTCTATGTTTTCTCTGGGCCTGACCTTTGCCTTGTGAAGGGAGACAACTCCTTTTTTTTAAGGAGCCTCTCACACTGTTTCTTCACTTTCTATACAAAATATGGACAAAGAGATACAGCCCTCCTCTTGGTGATCTTTGCCAGCTATGTTGAAATATACTAATGTTTGGCTTTTATATAAAATTTCATAAGTATTAGCTATTGGTTTATACTATAACTGTGCTTAAGAAACCCTCCCTACTTCTCTTCCAGGTTACCTTTTCCCCAGCTACCCCCAAGTTAGGGATTTAATTATAATTCAGATGTATTACTAAGTTTTACAAACTGTGAGTTTGGGGAAGCCTATTTTATTATACTTCTCTGATCCAAGACCCTCCTGTAGGAATTTCTCCATTTCCTTTGAGAAGAATATTCAAAGAGATGTCCTGTGGATGATGGATGTGGATATCTCTAGCTTAATATAGAAGGAAAAAGCACAGGGTTTATGGAGATTCATTTCTACTCATACCTAGGTAATGCTGTTGAGAAGATTTCTACATATGTCTCTTTATTTGAAAAGTTATCTGGATCTCTCTGTCCAGTTTACTGTTTCATCTTTTCCAGTGAAGTTAGTTCCCTGTCTCACTTAGTGGATAACACTGTTTTCAACTTTATCTGCTTGAGCATGGGAGAAAGCCACACATCTCTCCATTAGCCTTTCTAGAAATCTTACCTAGAAACACTGTGGTATAGGAATTAGAGTTCACCCAGCAGACTCTGGGTTGGGACCTCTCCAAAATCCAAACACCATGGTTTACTTGGCAGAATTCTGGGGTGCTCTGTTGTATAGAGATATCTATCTCTAAAGAAAAAAAAAAGAACAATGATCCCAGGGCTAAATCCTGAAGGCTGGATTCTGAGACAGAAAGGAAACTGCTGAGAGCCATAGCAGGACAGCCACTAAAGAAACTAGTTGAAATTCTAGCTGTAGCAAGAGGAAAGCAGAATTTAAGGGAGCCAAGGAGAAAAGGCACCAGGAAAGTCACACCCAACACTTAAATACATTTTACCAGTTGTTTTTTAAAAGCATATTTTAAATGCCTAACCAAAATGTTTTGCTAAAGAAAACATTTTTATAATGTTCTTAGAGTGGGGATTAGAAAGGTTACTGAAAGAAAGAAAGCCCAAAGGTGTTTATGAAAGCAACCATTTTACCACACTGTTTTTTGTTTTTAACCTCAAATGTTAAAGAGCCTGTTTGTGAAGATTCTTTACTGATCATTTCCTAGGCTGAAAGAAAATCAGGGTTGACTTCTTTGCTGTGGGCGGCTAAATCACTCTCACAATCTTTGGTCCTTTTAATGTTTGCTGTCTACAGAAGTTCTGACAGACCTGAGAAGGAAGAAAGAGAATGTATGGGGGATTTTCAAACAGTATTAAAGAAGACTAGTTTATTACTTTATTTACTTATATCATTTGTTGAGTGAGAGAGCCATAGTTGATTTTGTTGTTGTGGTGCCAAACCATAGAACACAACTGATGAAGAAGGGAGACCAAATCCAGCATCAAAATCCAACATCTATCCCCAGGAAAGTGAAAACTGACTAAATCAGTTCTCACAATATGAAGTTAAAACAGATAAAGCCATTCGGATGTTATAATTTGCTAACATGGTAGTCTATTTTATTAGCGTGGTTTGTAAAAGTTCCATATTAACATAGTGCTTCTTTCGGTATTTGTGATTCTGGAAGGATACTATTTGAAATTTTTTCCATTTGTATTGGTGCATTATAATTATGCATGATAGTGTGATTTGTTGTTACATTTGTATGTTCACATAACATAATTTGGTCAATTTCATTCTTCAGTGCCTCCCCTGTCCCTCTCCCTGGTCCCCTTCTCTTCTCTGCTAATCTCCCTGCTATTTGGGCATTAGAAATTAGAGATATCTTATGAAAATTCTAAAAAAAAACTCGAGTAAGTTAACCAACCAGGCCTATCATTTCTTACTTTTAAAAGCATTTCTTTTTCTTTACAAACAAAAGTGGAATAAAAATTTAATGAAATCTTCTAATATTGTAAACCCTCAACATGAGTTCCCCTCTTATACAACCATTTAAACGATCATTTAGCATCTTTGTAAAGATTTGTAAAATGCAATATATCTTAATTGTGAAGTTAAACTATGTCTACCATCAGTTCAAGATTCACTGTACAAATTATCCAATTAGTGTCAAATGGCAGATGTATTTTCTTAGTGAACTCATATGGCAAGTGGCAGGTTCTGCATGTACTATATTCAAAATCCAGATTTAGGCTCTGCCTTGTCTACATGGTAGGTGTTTCCAGTTGCTCTGGGATTTTGGTTTGTTCTGCAGAAATATGATTATTAAACATTTGCATTTATGGTCCTTTCATATATGAGTTTTGAATAAGTGAATATATGGATGGAATTAGTCAAGTAAACGCTATTATAACTTTCAGCTTATAATAAATAATTTCCAAAAAAGCATTATGCCATTTCTGCCTGTGCTTCCCCTTCAAAATCACAATCCTACCATCTCTGCATCATTGATGTAATGTCTGAATTTGATTTTTAGCGTTCATGAATGGTTCCTGACTGTTCAAAGGAACTAGACACCAGATTTGTTCTCCAATAATTCAACTTCTCTTTAACTTCCTCAAGTGATTAAATATCCTACAAAGTAATATCTACTGACTTACACACTTAATTGATTCTTAAATTTTTATTTTGTCAACTCCTATATCCTTTTATTTACCTATAGCTTAGGACTTTAATGGAATGCTTTCTATCCCTTTTTAATTTCATTCATCATTCCTTCTGTTTTGCTTTCATTTATTGGTTCATATCTTCTTGATTTTAGGCACTTTGTTAGATAGCTGCTATACTCAGGAAATGCACAATTTAGCAGAAAAGCAAGATTTGAAAACAAATAACTAAAATGCAAACCAGTAAGTGCATATGTATCTGTGCCCATTAGTTTGTTTACTTGAACATTTCTGCTTACTCATAGAAAGGCAAGTAACATTTCTGAAACTGGGTTATAGTGAAAACATTTCTGATATTAAATAAGTTTGGGCAATAAGTACATTAAGTCCTCCCTTTGGAGATTCACTATGCAAACCATCAAATTATAAATGTTCGGAGAGATCATGCTGTAAAGGAATCTATTCACTTTAGTGTCCCCCAAACTTACTTGAACACATTTTCTTAATTGTTATTGGAATATTATAATTTAATATAATTGTGATATTCATTATTATATATTTGTACATGAACATAATTTAGTCCTTTTCCTTCCCTAGTATCTTCCCTTTTCCTCCCCTCCTTCTCCCCTGGCCCCTTTTCTCTACTGGTTTCCCTTCTATTTTCAGGACACACCTCTCCTTTCTCTTTTCCATATATGAGAGAAAACATTCAACCCTTGACTTTCAGAGTCTGGATGATCTCATTTAACATGATGTTCTCTAGTTCCATCCATTTTTCTACAAATTATTTAAGTTCTTCATGGTAGCTAGGCACAGTGGTGCATGCCTATAATACTAGTACTTAGGAGGCTGAGACAGGAATAGCGCATGTTTGTGGCCAGCCTCAGCAACTTAGCAAGACCCTGTTTCAAAATAAAAATTAAAATAGGGCTGGGGGTACAGCTCAGAAGTAGAGCAACCCAGGGTTCAATCGCCAGTACATAAATAAATACATACATACATACATACATACATACATAAATAAATAAATGTAAAAATAGGGCTGAGGGTGTAGCTCCATAGGTTGAATGCCTCAGGGTTTGATCCCCAGTGCCAAAAACAAACAAACAAATGAACAAGCTCCATTGTGTATATATACCACATTTTCTTTATCCATTCATCTGTTGATAGACAGGCTGGTTCCACGGGTGGCTATTGTGAATTGTGCTGCTATAAATGTGAGTATGCATGTATCACTAAGTATGCAAACTTTAATTCTTTTGGATAATTTATACCATGAGTAGTGATATAACTAGGTCATATGATGGATGAACACATTTTTCCTGGCACATGTGTTAACACCCCATGGAATACTAACATCCCATGGACCATCAATTTCAGAAACAAACTGATTACTACTTGGAACAGCTAGTTGCATATTCTTCTGATATAGGGGATAAAAAAGATATATATTATCCAGGTGTGGTGGCACACACCTGTAATCTTAGTACTTGGGATGCTGAGACTGGAGGATCCCAGGTTTGCAACCAGCCTCAGCAACTTTGTGAGTTCCTCAGCAAGTTAGTGAGACCCTATTTCAAAATAAAATAGGGCTGGGGTATACCTTAGAGGCAAAATGCCCCTGGATTCAATCCCTAGTACCACAACCCAAAAAAGGTATGTTCATGTGGAAATACATGTATAAACTCAGAAGCAACTGACAAAACCTAACTCATACTAGCTTAGGCGGAAAAGGGGTGGACTGATTCACAAGCATGCAAATCCCAAAATGGGTTTATCTTCAGGTTCCTTTCCATCTCTTTCTACCTCTTTACTAAGTACTTGTCTGTGTATTGATGCATTGATATGGATTTCCTCTCTGCCTCTGGCCTGGGTGGTGAGGAGAAGAAAAGGTGTGACTACAAGCAGCCCCAGGCTCAATTGTAAAGTTCTAGGTTACTGATTTCTGAGAGAAAAGGAAACTTTCCTTGTTTAGTATCCATATATAAATCCAAGGGGAAGATTCTAATTTGCTCAGCTGAAGCCACGTGTTCACTCAGGGTCAATCACTGTGGACATGTTTATACTGCATTATTACTAATCATATCTGGTCACAGATACCCTTTAATAACCAGGAAGGAGAAAGAGTTCTCTGAATAAATCCCTTAACAGATATACCTGGCAGATCTACAGATGAATGGGGTTGGTGTTACTAGATTCATGCTAGAGATATGAAAAACAACAAATGTCTACCACAATGTGCTTTAATTATTAAAATCTAGTAAAAGGGGATTAAAAATCAACTATTCTAATATTAAAGTCATTATTTTTAGAAGACATTCCCCAACTTAAAAGGTGGTTTGTAGCTAATAATTCCAAAAGATAAGTCACCCTAGTCATTTACTTAAGTGTATAAAAAACTTCCTTGGCCCCAGGAAGTTGTATTGCTCAAAGTTATACATTCTGAATGCTTTTCCTTTAAGTAGCTGGAACTGCTAACTCTACTATAAATATTTTAGGTCAAAATTGTTACATATCTTTTAAAAGGTATTAAATACTAGAAACTTAATTGTCTTTGGATCATAGGAAACCCAAAATAATTGACTAGGCAGAATCTTGGTAATATCATGGCTGACCTCTAAGATTTAAAATGGTCTTCCATACTTCAGTTTAGACTTGCCATTAGGTTTGTTCTTCTTACAAGATGTTAACTCCATATCCAACTCTGATTCCCATTAGGACAACAACTCTGTATTGCAACTAGCAATGTAATATAGTTACACTTGAGAAATATGTCTGACAGCAATCATTAATTTGCACAAAGAAAAGCCTAAAAGAAAATATCTGAGCTGGGTGCCTGTAATCCTAGTACTTGGGAGACTGACACAGGAGAAAAGAAGGTTCAAGGATAGCTTCAGTAACATTGAGAGACCCTGTTTCAAAACAAAAAATAAAATAGGGCTGGAGTGTAGCTCAGAAGTAAAATGCCCCCTAGGTTCAATAAATCCCCAGTTAAAAAAGAAAAAAAAAAGATCTGGGGCTTTGAGGGAGGGGGGAGTCCACAAGAGATATTTGAATACTGATTGTAGTTGTCAGATTTTCCAGAACAGGATTTTAAATTGAGAAGAGAGAGGGAGAGAGGGAGGAAGGGAGGGAGGGAGGGAGGGAAGAGAAAGAGAGAGAGAGCGAGAGAGAGATTGATTCATATTGGAACCTTGGAACCTTGGGTGGACAGATGAGGGGGAGCCAAGGAAAGACATGGATGGGAAGCAGTCAGAGAGATGGGGGGCACATTTCAAGAAAGAAGTGGTCATCAGCACCAGGTCTTGCCAATGGGCCAACTCAGAGGAGCGCTGGAAGAAAACTGAGTGTGTAACGTGGAGTTAGGAGTTACATTGAGAAGAGTGGTTTCTATAGAGTGAATGGCAGAGGCCAGACAGTAGGAAGATTTGGATTGAATGAGAATAGGAAATTCTGCAGTGAAGGTAATGAGAGAAAAAGTATGGTATCTGAAAAGTTGAAAAGTGAGTTAGAGTTGAGAGAGATATTTCCCATCCCATTTGAAGAAATTTGTATGTAGAGGAAAAGAACCATGTATGGAAGGGCATTGGAGGTGGGAGGGGAGAGGAAGGGGGGAGAGATTCCCCTGGGTTCAACCTCCAGTACTTCAGAAAAGATAAAAAAACAAAAACAAAACAAAAAAAAGAAGATTTGACTTAATCAACATATAATAAATGCAGTGAGGACTTAGGGCTGGGAATTGGTCGAGTAAATGTGCAGATATGCAAAGGCAGACTGACTAAAGGGTACAGGTGACATTGTGTTTGAAGAGATAGACCCAAAGCCTGGGAGGAAATGAAGTAAAATTTGAATGTATATCCTGGCCTGAGGGGGAAGGAAGAGATTGAATGAAAGACAAGGAACTTCAGAGGGAAGGCTTAGCTTGGTGTCTGGCACATGTTACACGGGTAATAAATGTAGCTGAAAAAAACAGAAAGCTTGATAAACTAAAGCCACAAGTGGAGAAAGATGGAGTGAGAGCATTAGAAGGCAGCTGGCAGGCAGTCATGCAACTATACTTCCTGGAGTGGTGTGGTGCATAGCCTTCTAAGTAGATGTGGTGACCCTAGAGGTTGGACTCATAGAATGGGATCCCCCCAGTTTAAGATTTTGGCAGGGGAAGTTCTAGGTGATGCCAAGCTCCAGGAGGAGCAGGTTGTTGGAGCAGGAGCAAAGTGAATGCAATTGGAAAATGAGAGACCTTATAGATGGTTTTGAGTAACTCTCAGTCAATGCTGGACACTGCACTGGGCAGCCAGTAGGGGATTCCAAGAACAATGATAGAGAGGAGGCAGTAGCATTCCAAAGCTAGTAGGTAAAACTTTTCTGGAATTGTCACTAGGGGCAAAATTGCAGCCTCCTCTCCACAGGTACCCTCTATCTTAAGGGGCTGTAATAGGAGTAGTGTCACTTGGGAGGCACTAGTTTTCAACTAAGAAAAACTGTAGAAAAGGATGGATAAAAGTGCGGGCAGGTGGTGTTGTATGCTCCAGTAGAGGGAGTATTTTATCACTAACGTTGTTCAGACTTGCTGGTACAGGACAATTTTTTTAAAAATAGGCTTTTAGTCAGTTTTATTATTGTTTTAAACCTCTGAAGATAACACAGCTCATATTGCCTGTGCCCCACTTGAAATATTTTTGGCAAGAAGTAGTCTAGGAAGACACTGAGGATATGTAAGGATGGAAAATGGGTGACAGAAAGGTATAAAAGGTTAAGAATGAATGGTTTGAAAGGAGAAGAGCAAGTAAATAGTGACAGAAATGGGTTTTTGGACTATTTTGTGCTAATATGATATTTGCAACATTCTTCCAGTGCCCCCTCTTCACATCTTGTCCTGTTTTCTATTGCAGGCCCCCAGGTTCAAGTTCTTATTTCCTAGCCTCTGCACTTTTAGCTCAGGTGAACTCAGCTTGGAATGACCAACAGAAAAATGCACTGCCCTCTCATTGATGGGTATTTGCTTCCAGAGTGATAAAATATCCATCTCCTTGTGTCTGCAAAAGCTATTCCTGAAGAAAGTGGCTCATATCTTCTTTTTATGGCCAAGATGCCTTCAAGTTATTTCTTCCTTTGATTTTACTGAATAGACACTTTAAGTATGGGCCAGTAGCCTGAGGTTTTCAACTGTCAGCAGAATACACAAATGTTTTGTTCATCAGAAGGGAAGAAAGAAGTTCAGTAACAAGCATAGTTGTGACTGTCCATCGCTGGCACTAGTCAAAGCCTAAAAAGGCCCAGTCACCCAGCGATCTCATTCCCGCATGTTGGGGCCATGGGTGGGGTTAGGAAGAACAAGGCTGTAAGATCTTGCTCTTCAATGTCAATAGCACCAAGTGGGAATTTCTAGTTTGGATCATTCTTAAGGCATATAACTATAATGTTTAGCACACACAACAAAAAATAAGCTCTGTCATAGGTAGTAATTTGTACCTGGTTTGGTCTTGATAACAATAGTCAGACAGAGTCCTTCTAATCTGTATATTTATCTATGTTGTAGTTCTCAGAATGTGGTCCCCAGACAAGCAGTATCAGCATCCCCTGGATACTTGTTAGAAGTGCAGATTTGGGGGTCCCACTCATTACTATGGAATTGGAAGTTCTGGAGAGGGCCTTGCAGCCTGCCACCCCTATGACCTAGGGACCTAGATTTCCAAAGTGGGCTGCCCCTGGGGGGTGCTAAACAAAATATAGATACATAAAAGAAGATCTGTTACTGCATCTTATTCATTTAAAGAAGATAGATTTCCGGGGAAGGGGGGGCTGAGTTTGTTTGTTTGTTTGTTTGTTTGTTCTGAAAGATGGATAGTAAGCCAAATCAATTTGGAAAACTCTGGCTAGGTGATAATGATATAAGTGCAAGTTTAGGAACTACTGAGCTATTCAGCATTTGTTCTGGGCATAGGCTGCTTGTTTGGATCAGCTGGGGGTGGGGAGGACTTTTACCAGTACTTAGGCGCACAGGTTCTGATATAATTAGTAGGGGAGGGCCCTGGCATTAGAAGTTTTTTATAAGTTCCAATGATTCTAATGACAGTCACAGTTCATAACAAAGAAGGGCCTTCCTAATTTAGGACTTCATGATCAATTAAAAATTATTTATAAGAACAACCTTATGAATTTTACCAGAGTGTTAATTTAGACATACAGAACAAACCACAAATCATGTAAAACTTTAATAGGGTGAGGGGGTGAGGACCTTTTTTTTTAAACCACGAGTAGTGCATGACACCTCGTAGGTGCTCAAATAAGTATACACCGATCAATTGAGCCAACAGTCAGTTAAAGCATGAGGTTTCACCAGCCTCACAAAGGAATCAGTAGGTGCTCTGAGTTGGAAAGAATGGCCTCTGTTTGGGACTGGCTTTTGTTTATCTGTTCCTGGTTTTGTGGATGCTCTGTGAGTCCTCTTTGTTCTTGCCCCATGCTCTACGCCCATCTGTACCAGGATGTCACTGTCTTGGGTCAGGATTCACATTATTATTTGCAGAAATTTGTCTCTGCCTATGCCCTTAGCCAGAATCTCCACTGAGCAGAGCTTCCATGCCCATGGAGTCAGAGGGTTATGCCCTTCAGTGTGAACGTCTGTGTATGTGATTTTCATTCTCTTCTCTGGGTAGGCTTCCCCCTCTGTTTGAGAGGTGTTGGCATCTGACCAACCTCTGTTTGGATCTGCACATTGTTTCCTGTCAAGGTACCCGGAGGCTAATGGAGGAGTCCTCTCTGCTTAGTGGGAAGAACAATCTACTGAGTTGGATTTGAGCCAAAAATGGTTTTCTCAACAGGTAAAAACACATTCCTGAGGTTGCTGCTGCTGAAAGCCCTTTAGCAGAAGCATCTCTGGCAGGTGCCTGATTAACACTTTCCTGTTCAGTGTCCAGGTTCATTTAGAAACAGCCTTTAATTCAGTGGAACAAATCACTTCTCTGAAACATTTTGGGGATGGAGTTCAATACTGGTTAGAGTACCATAACTCGGATATGTCTTTGTTCTGTTTTATTTACTTAAAAAATAATTGTATCACTTACCATACTATCCATTCTTGAGAAGTCTTTCTTCCCTTGGTTGCTTCAACTTTACCTGTGGCTCCAGGTAGGGGGAAGGTCCAGATTTTGTGCTTAATAGTTTAACTACCCAGTTCTCACTGAAATTTCACTGAAGCCAAGGGAAGCTATGACTGTGGTTCAAGGTGAACTCACTTCTTAGAGTACAGTACAAACATAAAAAGTCTCCTACATGGTAACTAAATTCTCCATTTCTACAGGAAAGCTTACTGCCCCTTCAATTACACTCAGGCCTAGAGGCGTAAATGAAACCCTTTTCAGATTATTGTTAATGTTGTGCCTGATTCTGCAGCAGCTGTTGCTTTTGGACAATATGAGGTTTCTCCTTCCCCAAGAAAGGTTGAAAATGCCTCTTTGCAGCACTTGCAACCTTTGTAGACTCAAGGAGCATAAAATAGACTAAGAAATGAACACAAGGCTCCTGTTTGGGAATTCAGTGCACGTTGTAGAAACTATTGAGTTTAGCCACTTCCTGACATTGACTTTCATAGCAATAGTTTAATTTGGAGAAAATCTGCTACCTTAAATGGCTAGAGGTATTTATGTGGAAAATTTTCCAAATGATTGACTTCACTGTGTTGCTGTTTTCTTTTTCCATGAATATGTGAGTATTTGGCTTTCTCCCAAGAGTTTTTCTGCATCACTTCTCTTTAGGCAAGGAAATTTACTATCCAGAGTAGAAGAAAGAAGCACCAAGAGTTTCCTTTTCTTAAGTGAAGCATTGTTTGAAGTATAGAATTTGTAAAACTGAAGAATTTGAGTGTGTTCCTTGTGTCCTGAAATTTTTTCATGCAAACTTTTAAGGTCATTAGAGTGACCATGACTATCACCATGAAGCCAAGACAACCATGGTCAGTCCTGGACTTCCCCAGTGCCGCCTGTGTCTCTACTCCCTACCTACGTCAGCCTTTACAAGGGTTGTCCCCACTGCCTCTCTTGCTGCCTTAGGTCCCACTCATTCTTCAGCCACCACTGCTGACTGCTCTTGCCAAGATCACAAACTTTAATCCAATAATTGTTTTGGACTATTGCTGTAGCATTTGATGTTGTTGTTCTCATTTTGTTTTTAACCTTCTTAGGAACATTCATCCTCTTTTTTTCTCTAAATAGTTTCCTCTTCTGCTATCCCTTGGGAATCAGTACAAAGTCCATTTCTTTCTTTCTTTCTTTCTTTTTTTTGTGTGTGTGTGTGTGGTACTGGGGATTGAACCCAGGGGCATTCTACCACCAAGCTACACACCTGGCCTTATTTTTTATTCTTTATTTTGAAACAGGGTCTCACTAAATTGTGGAGAGCCTCACTAAGTAGCTGAGGCTGGCCACAAACCCGGATCCTCCAGTCTCAGCCTCCCAAATACTGGGATTACAAGTGTGTGCCACCATGCCCGGCCCAAAGTCCATTTCTCTTCTGACCCGCCACTCTCATTCCTGACGATGGCATCTGCCCTGTGGATTCAATTCCATTGTACTGGTGGAGATTCACCATCTATTTGTCCAGCCCAGCTCTGATGAGGGCATTTCTGTGTTCAAACTGAACCTAGCTCATTCTCTTTCCTGTTTCTCTCTGAAACAGGACACCACACCACTGTGCAAGATAGAAACCTTAAATTTTCCTCTATCACTTTCCTTCTCTCAGAAAAGAAGTTAGCTTTTTAAATTTATTTTATTTGCTTCCTATTTTTTAAATCCATGTCCTCCTACCATTTCTCTCCTTCTGCCTACATCAGGAAACTGTCACCGTCTATCTGGATAATGTCCTCTACCCATTCCCCATCTTGCAGGAGAGACTTGCTCTGACCATTGCACTTTGCTGATTGAAAGCCCACATGCTTTGCAGAGTCCCCATGACCCAGGCCCTCTTGCCTCTCTAGCCTGAGTTCTTGGCACCTTGCATAGTTCATTTGTGGTCATACTGAATTTCTTCCAGTTCTTTAAACACATCATGCACTCTCACCTCTGAGCTTGCACATGCTGCTGCTTTTTGTCTGGTCCAATTTTTCTCTTCTCTCCCTCTATGGTGAATCCCTGCTCTCTGTTCAAGTCTCAGATTCAGAGCACTTCTTCTCAGATACTCTCTCAGATACCCCCAAATCTAGCAAAGGTGCCTCTCCTGATGGCCTCTGTCCCATTGTCCTGTTAGAGTACAAGTCACCCTGTATTAGAATCACACAGGTCTTTGTACCCACATTAGATCGTCATTTCTGCAAGGAGAGGAGCGAGTCTCCTGTGTTGATAGTGTCAGTGCCTAGCTCATCACTTGATTCATGCCAGGTGCTCAGCTCTATGAGTATCTGTTAAGTGAACAAATGAGCCTCAAGGTAAACTGTGAGTCAGCCTTCTCCATGACACAAGTATAAATGCCTTAATCTCATTTGTAGCTTCTTCACTAGTCAAGCTCCCTGGGCAGGAACTATTACTTTTCCACAAAGCAGACAAAAACTTTATTGCAGATGAAGCAACCTATATATCCCACAGGAAGAGAAACTTTCCAAAGGTTCTGAACATTAGCATATGGTAATTGCCAAATCCCAAGGTGTCTTTTAATTGAACCTTCACAGTGGTTCACTTAGCTTGTACTCAGTGCTTAAATTGAGTAGAACCTCATTAGGGAGGTTGTGTCATGCTTAGTGAAAATAGAATGAAAAATACAGCTTTTCATGACATGGAGGCGTGGAGAAAGAGAACATTCTGGTCAATGGGACTTTAATTTATGTCTCAACTACACTGACATTGGAGAGGACCTGGAAGATGGCCATGAACCTCAAAGTAGGTTAGGATCTTCCTTCTAAAGCCCATGCTACCTTTGTACAGCACAAGGATCTACTGTGTGCTTCCCTCCTTTCTTTTTACTGTGCTTCTCCTTCAATGGCAGCCTCATGGCCAACCCATTTTTAAAGAGTATTCCTCGCAGGAATCTATATTCCTAAGGGAACTTGAGACTGCCAGGCTAAACTCACTATCCCTTCCCTGCACCTCTCTGTTACGAATATTCACTTACTATGTTATGCACCTATAAGCCCTTTCCTCCCCGTGGCCTCTTGCCCAGGGTGAGGCAAGCGAGGCACCTGCTCTTTACATGTGCTTTCTCTGCATTGGAGGTGACCTCCTCTCTGCCCTCATCCCCGCTTGCTTCTCCAATCCACATCCTTGAGACCCAGCCTAGATGCTGCCTGGAAGCTCTTGCTAAGTCCTATTTATCCCTCTTAAAACCCTGCAAATAGTCATCTTACTTTTCCCCAAATTCCCAGTGGCTCTTACTTATACCTCCCTTAAAGCACTGTGTACCTTGTTTAGTTCTTAGGCATGTCTTATCTTTGTTTTAAACTACAAACTTCTTGAGGGAAGACTCTTTCTCTTAGCATACCCATACTATCTAGCACAGGATTTGGCACACAGTGGGTATTTGGAAGTCAGTGAGACAGGTGGAGAGATCGAGAAGAGAGGAGAACACAGTAATAATTGCATGGTGGTGGGAGGGAGAGGAGTAGGCTTGGGTTCTGAGACCAGTCATCCTGGGTTTGATATTTGGCTCTACCGCTTACTGGGCATGACACTTTAGACAAGTTACATTTTTGCCTGTGCCTCCATTTCTTCATCTGTAAAATGGGATAAAAATGCTGCCTCAACACATAATTGTTACGAAGCCTCAATAAGCTAAAATGTATAAATCACTTAGCACAAGACCCAGTGTGCAGTAGACACTCAGTAAATGTTCCAACCCAGAATATAAAAGGTCTAGCAGAAAGTACGTCCATGGGAAATGCAGGTGTACACACTAAGGGCAAAGGACATTTGTGACTGATATTGCAAAGAAAGCTAAATTGAAGCTATCAGTGATGGAAGACAGAGGCGATGGCCCCGTACTCCCCTGAGAACTCAAGTGCCCACTGTTTTGAAAAGATGAATCAGATCTCTGTAATTCAATAAGAATAATAATTTGGACATGAAGATGGCAAGGGAAGCAGCAGAGAATGGCCATATGAGCTTGTGGTATTAAACTGATATGTAAATGTGCCCTGCTTTAATATCTGAGGATTTGAAAGGGGGATGGAAATAAAATGCTGAGGGAAAGTCATGTTGTTGCTGCCATCTACAGATGTCAAAGTGCAATTTTTAAAGTTCCTTAAGACACTCACACACACACACACACACACACACATACACGCACACTCAGAACAGGCATCCTTTACAAAATGAGTGACAATACACATATAAATTTTAGTTTAAATCTAGTAAGCAAAATAATTTAGGCATATTACTATAGTAATTTATTTTACTTTGGGGAAGGGTTAAATGAGAGATGTGTGCACATATGCCTTTACCAGCCTATACCTAACAAAGATGTCTGATTACAATGCACCAATAAAAAATACATATATAAAAAGTAATACAGATTTTCTGACATGTCAAATTGTATTAAAACTTTGCAGGAAAACAAAGCTCCAAAAACTCATGAGTAAGCAGGCATTTCTCAGGGCAGATGAGCTGCAGCTGCAATGGCCGACAGTTTACACATTGTTACATTATTTGATGAGGAATGACACAATCTGGCTTTTACCTCATGTTTCCTGATTGTTATTAGAATAACTGTATATTTCTCAGACTTGCCTTTTATTGTTTGAATATGAGAAATTAGCCAAAAATAAGTAAAAGGAAAATCTCAGAATCATGTCACCTCAGGTGCCTTCTGCGCCTGTTCTTTCTCTCATCTTATATTCTCCAAGGCTGCTTTGATGCTTTCCCAACTTTCCTGTGTATTCTTTTTAAAGGGTTAAATATAGACAAGAATTACTGGAAAGGCGTTTGATGGAGAAAAAGGAAGTTGCTCTTCAAGAAGCACATGAAGAAGAGGAGAAAGTGAAGCGGCTGGAAGCCCTCAGGAAACAGGTGTTTTTAATTTGGAAACATTCATAGGTGGCTTAAAAAAAGTTTCTAAGTGCTCTTAATAACATTATTACTGGGGCTTAGTTCATGACATCTGCTACGTAAAACATAACTTTTCTAAATTGGGACACGGTCTTCATTCCAGCGAGCAATTAGATTTATGTTGAACCATTTCCAATTTCTCAGTATATTAAAAAACTACATCAGCACCTTTTAAAAAGCTTTCCCAAGATTTAAATGCACCCATATCACCTCTAGTTTCTTAGTTGAATAGTGTCCATTTGCAACAGTGAAACTCTGCATCTAGGCAAAGGATTTGACTGTCCTCCAAAAAATGTGGCAGAGCAAGATAATCCTCTTTGGAGTAGGAACCTGTGCTTGGCAATAACTTGGAAATAGCCCACAGTCAACAAACTTATTAAAAGCCACTTCTTAGAAATGCCCTTTTGGTGAAGAAATAAAAGCATCTTGACTAATAAAAGTAGGCAAAAGTAGGCGAAAATAGATAGTAGATGGCAAGAGCAGGAATTTAAGGACCTGGGAAATGTGGTGAAATAGTTTTACTTGGTAATCGTTCAGCATTTTAAACCCAAAGTGATCAGTTCAACCCATAAGCACTAAATTCCTCTTTAACACCATTTCCCAGCTAGTAGGAAATGACCGTCTGGTCAGTGGAGGAGATACAAAACCACAGATAAGAAACATGGCCTCTGGTGTCCTTCAAACCCAGGACAACCTGGGCTGGTACTCACTGGAGAGAAAACTTTCTTAACCTGCCTCAGCTTCATTTTCTCATCTGAAAAATGGGAATAACAATAATAGTGCCTGATTTAAAGGCTTGTAGTAATGTGAGTTCAAATTTGTGAGTAAAGTGTACAATACAAAACCCTCTTCTAAATTCCCTTATGTACCATTTGGTTTAATCTTTGCAGTAAAACTATTGTGTAGCTACTATTAACATCCAATTTTATAGAATAGGAACCTGATGAGACACAGAACTTGGTGCTTTTTCCAAAGTCATGCATCTAATAAATGACAGATGGGATTTAAACCAAGAGGGTCTGGATAAGGAAGAGTGCAGATGCAGGGTGAATGCATACAACTATTAGACCTCCACTTTTCTTGATAATATAGATTATAGAGATAAATTCAAAGCACAGGAATGTAAGTCCTGGTATCCTAGATCTGGCAAGGTTCAAATTATTCAATCATTAACAAATAATTAAATACCACAGCCTTCTGGAAACAAGACAATGTCATTATTATTAAACAAATTCGGTTCAATATACAACTTCAACAACTACAGCGTCTATAGAACTAGAATTCCTTCTATTTGTGAGCCCTTTGAAAGAAAAAAACATATATCCATTATCTATAATCAGTATTTAGCATTATAATATATTTTAGATAGGAAACCTATAATAATTAAGCTATGTTTAACCCCCAGTTATTTCATTAGTTTCTAAGTGACATTAGAAATGTCATTTACTTTATGCTAATAATGGACTTTCAGAATTAACAGGCAGGTGTTACTTATGGTGCATGTAATTTACAAAATTAGAGGTTTCTTTTCATTAAGATGCAGGTTTGAATTATCACATAGGACAAAGGTATTTGTGTGAAAATGACTGAGCAGTTTTTCAGTAGAAGGGGGGACAGCAGTTCCTGAAAATTTAGTCACCTGGTACAGTGGAAATCCTGTCTTGCCCAGTACTCCCAACACACCTGACTTTACTGTGAGCTACTTGCTCTGGATTCAGTATAATCAGATTGAACTCTTCAGAAATCCTCATGGGATTGTTACCAAATTGCTAGCAGTTAAGAATAGATTTTTTTCTTTTTCTTTTTCACTTTTGGTTACTTTCAAGATATTGGATATATAGGTTTTCTATGTAAGATTCCCTATGACTTATCAGAAAGATAAGGCTTTATCTGAAATTAATAATTGGAATTATTTAATCATGAGCATATATATTACATATTTACATGGAGCCATTTAATATTTTGTTTCATGTAACTGTTAACTCCCTTGTAGATCTCTAGGGCTAGCCTGGTTTCAATATTATTTCTATTCTTTCTTTTTTTTGTTTTAGGCTTATAAAATTTCTTAACTCCATGGGCATTAAGCATTTTTAAATGTTGCCCAGTATTTAGCTTGTACCTTGGTCCAAATAGGCATGCTTTCTCTTCTTTCAGGTTGCTATTGTCGCTCAATTTGATCCTGTTAGAATGATGTCAGACACAATGGCATCGAAAGCTAGGATGGGAACTGAGGGTGAAGAAGAGTTTATTCTTCAAAAGCCACTCTTCACACTGAATACATACAATGAACAGCAGGTAATTATGGGAATTAGCATGCTTGATGCAAAAGCTATGATGATGATAAGAACGGCAGAAGTGTGTGTTTTGGGTTACAAATTGTTTTCAATATTTACATTTGAATACTATGCATATTAGCATAATATTTACTTCTAAATAATAGCAAATAATCACTGCATAATTCATAATATTATAAAATAGTTAATAGGTGACTAAAGAACAAAGCATTTTACCTAAAAATGTTATAAACTTGCCATTGAAAATTCATTTTTAAATTCAAAAAATTCATAGTTTTATATGAGGGTTGCATTAATATTATTATTTTGTTGTTTTAATATATCTTTGTTGTATTAGGAATCTATAATTAAATTTGTAACATAAATCCTGTTACATAAATAACTAATGATATCAATGAGACACAGTAGAGGAAAACTTTCAGAAATTAAAATGAACAGAAGATAATACATCAGAGATAATGAATAAATATAACATTTTCTGTGGAAAGACCACTGTAGGGGCTATTTAACCATTTCTAGGAACTTAGGATTCATTTTAGTCTATGCCTAGAACTGAGGATGATTTTAAAGAGATCTTTTAGATAGATGGAATAAAAGGGATGGAGGATAGGAGGGAGAACAGATGAATGGATACCACTGAACTTAAGGGAGAAGGTAGCTGTTAATTTCACTAAGAAGAAAGGATAAGTATATATTTAATTATATACATATATGAAACTATCAATACCAATCTCAGTAACATGTATGGTGAAAGGGAGGGAGTGGGGTGGAATTCAGAGGGAAACACACCAAATGCTGTGTGCATGTATGTTCCTATCACTCTGAATCTCATTATGATGAATAATTATAATGCACCAATAAAAGTATATTTTAAAAAATCAAGAAACTTCACTCACTTTCAAAGGTAGCCATTGTTCCTCTACTCTATGCTATATATTTTGCTAGAGAACAAAAGGATGGATAATTTACTAGTTGAACAAATATTTATGGTACATACACTGTATTCTGGCCCTGTCCAAAATGTAGCTCTGGGCTACATCCTGAATAGCTAGATGGTGTCTGGAGGAAATGAGCAGAGGGCCATGGTTTAGGAGGGAAAGTGACATGTACAGAAATAGTGCTGTGAGGGGGAGATCAACTCCATGCGGAGGTCTAAGGACTGCTGCAGCAAGGGGAAAGGAAGAAAGCTTAAACATTAAGTGACTGGAAAGTCAGAGAATATGTCATAGAGGAAACTTTCAAGCTCTATCTTAATCATAGGTTTGGGAGAGTAGTAATAAAATTCACTAGAGATGACTTATAGTAATAACAAAAGTAGGTTGGGGGCATAGGTTGGGATTATAAGGATGCCTGAGTAGCTCCAGATACCAGCTGCCAAAGTTGGGAGGGCAGCTAGAGCTTGAAAGGACTGTAGTCAGAAGTTGGAAATGTCTCAGGAAGCTGGGCCAAGCAAGGAAAGATTCTACCAAGCAGAAGTGGGAAGAGGCCCTTGCTGGTGTGTCTTCAGTATAAGGTATGTGGCACCTTACAAGTGGTTCATGACAAGTCCTGAGACATAAGCCTGGAAACGTGGGTTAGAGTCAGGCTGAGCAAACATCATAAGTCTCACTACTAAAGCAAGGTATATAATCAGATTTATATTTTAGCTGTATCCTGAATGGAAATTCCTCTCTTAAGAGGACAGAACCCTCCTAGAAATGGTGGTGTAAGGGTCTTGAATTGTTCTGGGACAGAGGGGGAGGGAATAAAGAAAGTGAGGGTGATCTTAAGTTAAAGATTGATAAGAGCCCACACTGTGATTCAAATCCACATCCACTATTTACTGACTGGGTGCAGTTGCATAAGTTATTGACATCTGTATTTTTTTATTTTACAATAATTTGCAAGGACTTTGTGAAGATTAGAAATAATAAATATCAGCTACCTAGAATATTGCCTGTGAATGACTCCTCAGGAGTGGGTGAGAGTGAACAGGGAGAATATATTGAGGGCGAAGAAAATCTAAGGCCTCAGATGATGGCCCCTCCACACAAATCTCTCTGTTATCCTTGACTTCATACTCATCACTGTCTCAGCACTGTATCTGACCAGTTGCCAAGTTCTATTGATTCCTTCTTTCACAATGTTTCTGATAGTTACCTCTTCCTTGCTACCAGCCAGTGTAGGCATTTATTACTTCATGTCTGGATGATTGTACCACTTCTGACCACTCTCTCTGTCTCCATCTTTCCTTTTCTGTTAACCTTAACTTATTCTGAACTTATGATCAGATCCTTCTTGCTCTGGAACTACAATGATTATATCACTTTCCTAATAAAGGGAGAAACAAACACAACCCCACTGGCTCTTTAGACTCTCAGACATGACCTTCACCAACATCAGGAGAAGGAATTGCATGTTTTCCTACTCTCAGAGCATCTGTCACATGTTGCCACAACCTGAAGTTATCTGCATACCTTCTTATTATGCCCATTCACTTAAGAGCTCCTTGAAGGAGGAGCTGCTGCCAATATCTTACTGTCTCATATTCTAGGGGGACTTCAAATCGAAGGAAAATGCCTCATTATGTAAAATCCGTATGTGACCACCTTCCTATCATTGTAAACAGTACCTGTTGATATTTAATATGAATACAAAAGAAAGAGGAATCCGGCCTAATCAACTATAAATGAAAACAGAAATTGAACTACTCATATGTCTAATCCCACTTAGCATCAGATTGATGGAGTCATTTTCTAGTTCTGATTGAAATAGAAACCCAGTCTTGGAGGAAAGGTTTCATTGATTTTGTTTTTCAAGTAGTGGCCATGTGTTTAAACTTAATTTTCATAGTGCTAAATAATGGAGAAATTAAAATGTTGATTTAAAGGAAGATGCACAAGGTTGTGGCTTGGATTTGTTTTAATCAATGATTATCTGTATTTTATAATTAGAGCCAGTAATAAATAATAAATCAATGAGAACACTGAAAGTAAGCTTCTTTTATCTCATCTTTTAATAATATTACAATTATTCAAAGATAATATAAGGCTTAAAAGGGTAATGAAAAGATTAATAAGAATATTGATATAATAATATTATATTTTGACTAATCTAGTATACAGCATTCTACACAGCCTATGTTGGAAATAACTAACACAATGGAAATTGATAATGGCAAAAAAAAAGCTTAAATATTTTTACTAATATAATCAGAATGGAGTTATAGTATTCACAAAGTTTATTCTCATCCAGTCATATAACAAAAAATATGAAGCTTGGAAAAATATGAAACTAAATGATAAATTGTACTTTAGTTCAATTATTATTTATTTAAATTTTATTTTATTTCTACAGATAATTTCTGACCCTAGGCTTCGCTTTGAATTAGCACTTCGAGAAGCTGGACTTCATAAAACATTGTATGCCAAACAGATCTTACCAAAAATCAGTCCTCAAAAACCTCCAAGAAAGGATATGGATTCTACTATATTTAAAGTCTAGAGCTCATACTCAAATCCTATTGTATGTAAACAAGACTTTTCTTTGAGAACAATTGTATAAATAATAATAATTACTACTTTCTAGATTCTTTAAATAATATTAAACATATAAATTATAGCATTTACTAAAACAACATTGCCTTTCTTTTATGATTCTTAGAATTTTACACATGATTTCCTATATCCTTACATTGTATTTAATAGTGCTAACTTCCCCCAGTATTATGGAACTTAATTATGGCGCATTTGGTACATGTACTATCATTTAGTAAACTGTATTTTGGAGGTCATGTCATCCCATGAAAAGAACTCTAAATAACTACTTGGGGGCATTATAAATGATGTAGCTACTACCTGCTAATGTTCATTTCTGCTTGTTATTTCAGAATTTGACTTTTTAATTATTGAAACTCCATTATCATTAATACTTCTATTATTTCTTGATTATTATAAGAGGAGATTCAACCTTTCTCTAAATTTAGAAACCAATTTGGTACACCATGTTTACTGCAAACCAATCATCCAAACAATTTCATTTTGCAAATTAGCCCTTAAGAATAAATTAGAAATAGCATTTCAAGCATGGGAATACTTGTTTTGATTTGGAAAAACAAGGCAGTTGTGTGATTGCTTAGAAGGAATACTTAAAAATTTGTGATATTTGGAATGTTGTCAGAAGTTCCAATTATCTAATAAATATCTTGATGATTTTTATAGAAAAGGAGCACTTCAAATAAAACTCAAGCACAAACTTTTGACTATTTCTAAAAAAAAAAAAGAAGAAGAAGTTATTCCATCAATCCAGTCAGTGTTGTTAAAAGTTACCACAGCTACTATTAAGAGGACTACCCACTTTTCTCACTCCCCTGCCGTTTCCCACCCACTTCTAGCCCAGGAATGGTAGCTACTGAAATTATTTTAAAAAAGAAAATTATCAGTCTGACTGGTGGAATCTTTGTCTTCATTATTGTCTCCAACATCATGAGAATAAGTACAATAAGTCCAGCCTGCCATAATCAAACTTCATGAGATACTATGGGAAGACTCCTTACCCATAATCCAAAATTTATTCTACTACCCTCCCAGCTCAGCCTTTTGCATTATAGCAACGTCTCATAAAAACAGGGGGAGTCTTTAGCAAAGGGCAGGGAGTAGTAGGTGCTGACATTTACGTTATGAGGGTCTCTGGCATTCCATAGAGCTCTTTCATGGGCCTCAGACCATAAATCCATGGAAGTCCTGCTATGTCAGCACATCTTCTTCACATGGCAGGACAGTCCATGGGTCCTTGCCAACATTAACGTTCACACTGTTGTCCAGGGGATCACACTCAAATTCCAACTGAAGATATCCCTTTTACACTTTCCCAGGAGAGAATACAAGTAGCTGGAATTATCACTGCCATTTTGAGAGAGATGAAGATTTGATACATTGTGGTTTGATGGAGACATGAGTCATTGGTTCTACCTGGACTCAGACGCCAATAATGCTCTTTCCTTTTTAAAAATAATATCAATAATAGTTAATTATTTATTGATTACTATAAAAGGATAGTCAAACATTCTCTAAATTTAGAGATTAATTTGATATAGTATATTTAATGCAAACCAATTATCCAAACAATTTCATTTTGTACTCACTGAGCATAGAATGTATGCTCAGAGCCAATACATGCTTTCCACATGATATCTTTGTATGTATATTGGGTTGTGGGG